>PVJS01017558.1:0-36029 GCA_004027185.1 Glis glis
GGAACAAGACAAGGATGTCCGCTGTCACCACTCCTTTTCAATATAGTACTCGAGACCCTAGCCAGAGCAATAAGGCAAGAGAAGGAAATAAAAGGAGTACAAATAGGAAAAGAGGAACTGAAACTATCTCTATTTGCAGATGACATGATATTATACTTAGCAGATCCAACAAACTCAACCAAAAGGCTCATAGAACTGAATTATGTGTATTTTTTAAACAAGCACTTTTGTTTCCTTTACTGCGTGCTGGGTACTGTTCAAAATGCTTCCTAACTCGGTATCAGCTGATCTTATAACATTAATCAGTGTCCCTCTGTTATACTCAGGAGAGTTCTTCCCCAATTTTCAAAAAGTATCAAGACATGCATAGAAAATATTATTCATATACTACACTAGAGTAAATGCTAAAGCTGCTCATGAACAGGAAACACTGGCCTCAGACCCTACTTTCCCCTCTATGAACTGAGAGAAATAATTCAACATTTCTGTAGCCTATTTCTGGCACACTGGTTAAGAATGTCTGACTTAGGAAACTGAATTCATTATAAGGATATTATAGGCAATTATAAGAATAGGATATTACAGGATATGGATAGTTACAGATATATTACTGTAGAATAGGGACTTTTGGAGCATGAAGCATATTGTAGGGGGAGTTCAAAGACTTTGAACAATGAGAGGGTAGCCCTTGGATTCTTGCAATCTGTCTGAATATGAGACTAGAAGGAGTTTCTTAATCAGGTAGTTCTTAGGGTGTCATTAGGCAGATTTAAAAGGACATGGTTCTGGAACTTAGGGAGGAGATCCTATAATCTATGATTATATATGTATTTTTCATTTTTAAATGATGTATTCTAGCCACCACACCTGTAATCCTAGTACTTGGGAGGTTGAGACAGGAGGATCACAGGTTTGAGGCCAGCTTCAGCAACTTAGTGAGCACTCTGCAACTTAGTAAGATCGTTTCCAAATAAAAATAAAATAGGACTGGGGGTATAGCTTAGAGATAGAATGCCCCTGGGTTCAATCCCCAGTAACACACACACACACACACACACACACACACACACACACACACATGCACACGCACACAATGTATTCTGCTATATGGCTCCTGATCTATTGCCAACCACTGCTTCAGATCAGACACAGGCTCTTTTGGTATTCTCCTGTGGCATATCTTGATCTCATTTGTGAGAACATCATTAGCTGCTTTCATCTGCTCATTCTAATGCCTTTTAAGCTCCCAGTTACATCAATGAAATAAGTGTTGCTTCTGCCTTTGGAACTTCAGGTTCTAAATAAACAATTGTGGTAAGTCATTTTTCTAAATACAAATTAACCAAGGTGATTATGATGTCCTGGAATGTGAGAAGTTCCATATTCTTTTAAAATTAGTAATAATGTTGTTGTTCATATACACAGCACTTTTCTCTACCTTGGAAAGTGTTTCCCAATAATTTATTAGTTTCACTCAATTGAGTACAATTTGCCCTTTGATCTCCATGGTTCTTCTTGCAGGCATGTTCTTCCACTTCCCAGCAGTAATGGATGCTATGTCAGAACCTTTCATTCCTGTTTTAATTGATATAATTCTTTGACCCAACAAGTCAAAAGTCATTTACAAACAAATTGCTTTTTAAAACCTCAGGAGGCATTAGCCATTACCTGCCATTTACAACTGTACATACTGCCATTTACAAATGTAGATTCTAGAATCACCTGAGAATTCCTTAGCTTTAAGGTCATGTACAAATACTCAGTAGATATAGGAATTAAAACATTCTAGCCATTGTAATATCCATTACTAACTATGCAGTGATAACAGGTTTGGGAAGCGAGTGGAGACAATTGGGGAGGGAAAAATTTCAATGGAATTCTCCCAAATTAAATCAGTGCATTGATTCCCTCAGTTTCACTGCATGATCTCTGAATCTGCAGAATAACCAAGGTTAAGTGCAAAATTTAGAATAGAATCTCTTCCACCTGTGGCAGGTTAGACTGAAAAAGCCTAGTGTATCCTTTTGTCCATAAATCCAAAGAGACTCAGAGATAGTTAAATTTATAGGGATCTAGCTGATTAAGAACATAAGCTCTGGGGCTAGGGGTGGAGTTCAGTGGTAGATGCCTGAGCCCCTCCTTTGGTTTGATCCCCAGCATGGGGCTGGGGGAGGGGCATCTGGGTTTCTGGTGTATGAGCACCGGAGTTCAAAATCCAGTTGCATCACTTTGTGATCTTGAGCAAGTTACTTAACTTCTGTCTACCTCCAGATTTCCCTGTTTGTACTTAACTCACAATGTACTTTTGAGAGTCATTAGGAAAATGACACATAAAGAGAAATGTGAATCAACCATCTGAAACTTAGAAACTAATCACTCTCATCTTTCCTTATTATCTTGGACATCTGTTCCCCAAATAACCAGTGTCAAATGCTGAAAATCCCTACACCTTGACAATTTTCTCCTTTGTCATGGGGCATTCCTCGGCTCAGTGGCAATTAACCCCCACCCTGTTACCCCCACCCATGGTCTGACCTTGGTCAAATACCAAAGGGGTGCTTGGATGAATTGAAATCCTCTATTCCTCCTGGCAAAGTTCCATCAGGAACACTTTTGTTATAGTTTGGTTCTAAAACAAACTCCAGGCACACTTCTGAATTTACATTAGAATATTGGGCATCTTGTATTGGTTTCAATATTCTGGCCACACAAAGTTTTCCATTGTCAATTACTTTCTTGTTCTTCATCTAAAGAGAAAGTCAATGCCTCCACTGGGGAATATACTTTAGGACCATATTCGAATGCTGTCAAATAGGCAGTCCATTCTGGGAAAATAAAATGACCAGGTATCCAACCCACCCTTCAGCTCTACCCATCTAAATACCTGAGGTCCCCAGGGCAGAACATTAAGAGGCATCAGCTTATATTTGATATCAAACATTTCTTCCCACAACACAAATGTAGAATATAGAAGAGCACTCTACCCTTATTGAAAGAATCCATCTTCATTTTCCTTCTCCACCCTTCCCCCAGGCCAATGATGAGTCACCAAAGGCTGCTTCCAGACCTACCATTAAGGGAGAGGGATGTATTCCTTGTTTCCAAATGCATTTCTCCTGTCTTTTGTAGATGGTGATGATATCTAGTTAAAGCAGCACTATTAATGCTATTCTATAGGCACAATGTAGGTTAACTGGTTACCTAATGACCATGGATAACAAGATGTCAATAGGAAGACTTTCTCCAAAATCTAAACAAATTTTTGGAATGAAATTACCTCTAGCCAGGCGTGGTGGCGCACGCTTGTAATCCCAGTACTTGGGAGGCTGAGACCAGAGGATCCGGGTTCATGGCCAGCCTCAGCTACTTAGTGAGTCCTCCGCAATTTAGTGAGACCCTGTTTCTAAATAAAGATTAAAAAATAGGGCTGGCGGTATAGCCCGGAGGTAGAATGCCCCTGGGTTCAATTGTCGGTACCGCCAAAAAAAAAAAAAAAATACCTCTAGACCAGCTTCAGTATCAAGGATGCTGCCTTTACCTGAAACAGTTGTTAAATTTCCCTGAGGTCAGCAGCTTGACTCTTCTTTAAGCTGGGCAGTCCCAGAGAGTAGCAAGAACAGGTTACCAGGCTGTCTCCCAACAGGCTGTGACATGGGGCTGTCCGTTTGCTCTGGTCTGACCTGGAACTGTGACAGCTCTGGACAGGCTGATCATTTGGCATCCCTTGGAATGGATTTTCATTAAATATTCTTCAACATATATTTAGTATAAAAGTTGAGTATTTATCTGGATGAGGTTCAAAAAGGAAAAGCATAAGGGATATTGCCACAATTTTCATGGCCAATGACAAAAACTGGATCTACTTTCTTGAGAAGGTACTCTGTGCCTCACAACTTAAGTACTTTCGAGTAGCTTTATTTTTTATTTTATTTTTTGCAGTATTGGGGATTGAATCCAGGGGCGTTCTACCTCCAAGCTCCACCCCCAGCCCTATTTTTTATTCTTTATTTTGAAACAGGGTCTCACTAAGTTGCGGAGGGCCTCACTAAGTAGCTGAGGCTGGCTGCGAACCCGGATCCTCTGGTCTCAGCCTCCCAAGTACTGGGATTACAAGCATGCATCACCATGCTCGGCTCAAGTAGCTTTAAAGTGGAGGGCAATGGGTACAATTCTCAGGATGTATTCTTGGCATAGTTGGCTCATGTGCATGTGTGTGTGTGCGCGTGTGTGCGTGTGTGTGTGTGTGCATGTGTGTGTGTGTGTGTGTGCATGTGTGTGTGTGTGTGTGTGTGCATGTGTGTGTGTGTATGTGGCTGGCCCTCACTTCTGATCCTTGTTAGAGACCCTCCCCTTGCCCTTTGGCTGGAGATTGTGGAGCCCCCTGCTAGGGACAGCAGGAACACATTTTATTTCCCTGAGGGTAATGAAGAGGGGACATCAAACAAACTATAATTAGCTATTGATTTCTTAAGATTTTTACCAAGATGTAATTTGAGAAACAAGTCTTTTAAACCTAAATTGGTCCTCAAAGAAGCCCAGGAGAAGCTAAAGGCTCAAAAAGAGTACCTGGAGCCAAGTAATTTTCAGTGGCTCCATTCCCGGTGCTGTTAGGGTGTTCTCAACTGCAATGAAGATCTCCATCAATTAAACTTAAAAGAAAGAAGAGCTTGGTGCCGGGATTCTCAAGTGTTAATTTGCATTAGAATTATCTAGAGTATTTGTCAATATCCAAATTTCTGGACCCCATGCCCAGAGTTTTCAATTCAGTAGGTCTGGAGTAGGAGCTGAGAATTGGCATTTCTGATAAGTTCCCTGGTGCTATTGATCAAGACAATACATTTTATCTGCCTCTTTAGGCAGCATTTCTCACCATTGTAATCAACTAAGATAATTAATCATTTAATATTTGTCTTCCCTTTTAAAATGTGAGTTTCTCAAGGGTAGGAACTGAGTCCATCTTGTTCCAGCTGAGTCACCAGTTCTTTATACAGTGTCTCAGATACCTTTGAATGAATAAATAAATACTGTAATATTTATTATTTTGCTGTCTGCTTCCATCTCTCTTTACATATTAGAAACGTGCCAAGTGTTTACATGCATAATCTCATGAACTATCACCACAATCTTCTGGGGCTTTTGTATCATTGTTCCTTATTTTACAATTAAATAAATGAGATTCAGGGAGATTAAATAATATGAGACAAGTTCCATTACCAGCAAGTTACACATCCGAGATTTAAACAAGCTAACTTCAGGGTCCTAAGTACCATGTTATCGTGTGTCCCTTACACATCCTTGTAAAAATTAACATATACTATTCATGATCATCTCTGGCTACTTCTCTACTCTTTCCTTCACCATCACATTCTGTGGCTCAGTCATATCATTTTGTTTTACCATATACTTTCTAATTTTAATGTATTTTCCTTCTTTAACGGGTCTAAAAAATGTCCATCCATCCTTCAAGAGTCATCTCAAATATTTTCAATTCTACAAAGCTTTTTCTGACTGCCCTCTGCCCAACCCCAGTAGATACTTTCTCACATACAGCCTTATTATACACTACTGACCTGTAATATTTTATTGCTTTTTTCCACGATTGTTCTCTAGAATAAGAGCTCTACAAGGTCAGAGACTGAATAGGTCTTAATTGATTTTGGTAACTTTAGAACTTAATATAGATCTTCATAGTGGTCTTTAATAGATATTACATAAAATTCCCTTATTCTCATAATATTTATCATTACCACATAAAATAAAAGCATTTTCTTCTCTGGTATGCAAACTTCAATCACACTAAAATTTATACTCTTTATTATTTTTATTTTAATGTCAGTTGTTTTCATTTCCAGAAGTTCTATTTAGTTCTTTCAAAATCTGCAAAGTCTCAAATTTATTATGTTCATGATTTGGATAGCTAATTTTGATTTGTTTTTATGTCTTGCCTCTCCTTTACGGTGATTCATTTCCTTGTGTGGTTTGTAATTTTTTAATTTGTGAATTCATCTTCTGCAGGGCCTCTTTTTCCCTGGAGATTCAGATTGCTCTGGATGTAGGGGGGAAGAAGAAGGAGAAGGAGGAGAAGCAAGAGGAGGAGGAGGAGGAGGAGGAGGAGAAAACACATTTTTGAGTGGTTTCAAATGTGTTTCCACTAGGGATTTTAAGTCATTAAATAGTGAAAAACCGTTTCTAATATTAATTTCACGGCCTAAGTTTTCTGTACCACATAGTAAAATACATTCAGACTCTACTTTTACATTTGGTACAACCCACATGTGGTTTTAAATTTCTCATAAGCAATTCTCCCTTTTCCCCCATGGCCTTAGACAAGTATTAAGATTTATTTCTGTTTTTCTGAGCTTGTTGGAAAAGTTCTTATAGACCTCTTTACTTATACACACACACACACACACACACACACACACACAGACAAATGGTAGCTTTTTACAGTTCTAAGCTTTATGCACATTTTTCAAGCTTACAACCTCACACAGATGCAAGACCATATCTCTAGTCCCCAACTCCTGTACCCTTGATACATATATCTAATCTGAGGCTCACTTGGGCAGGTGGTATCAATGCCTACTTACTGGTTAGTTTTGGTTTATATCTTAAATTTGCCTTTAGGATTTACTTTTCAGTTTTTGGACAAAGCTATTTTATTGGTAAGATTGTTGTTGCTGTGAAAAATACCTGTGATAAACAACTGATTATGAGAAAAGGTTTATTTTGGCTCGTGGTTTCAGTCCATGATCACTTGGCCCTGTTGCCTTGGATGTGTGGCAGCAGAGTACATCATGGCAGGAGAACGTAGTAGAGGAGGCCAGATCACCTCATGATGGCTGGGAAGCAAAAAGAGACAGGGAGGGGCCAGGGATCCCCAAATCTCCTCCAAAGGCACACCCACCTCTTAAAGGTTCCACTACTTCCCAATAGTACCACAGGCTGTGGGCCAAAACTTCAACACATGGGCCTTTGGGGGACACTTTCAAGCTATAGCAGCTATATACTAAATAATTTGTGGAGAAATGTTTCTAAGACAGTTGTATGTGTAATGTTGTGAGGGCTGACCCTTGTCTTCTTAGTCTGCCATTCTTGGAAATCTCACTTAAGATTTTCAGAATACTTTCACATGCTTTCTCATGTGATCCACTTAATAACTCACAAGAAAAAGTCACCAGAAAGTAGGCCCTTTTACACTAGGTGACTGCACAGATTCTAATAGTTTAGGTGACATACCTAAGGTCTCATTGATTTTAAGTTTCCTAACAAATTCTAAAAACTCAGATATTCTAGTTTTAGCCTAACACTGTACAAACGGTAAAGGTCCTTCAGCAGGTAGTCTTCAAAACATGACCACTAGGCCCTTCAGCAGGTAATCCTCAAAACATGACCACCAACATGCTCTTCTGTGAGCAACAGACCTAGGATCATTCTCTTGGACCTAACCTTGCTCCACCCTTCTTTCTTCTTTCTCCTGAATATTTTGAATGATTATCTTCATCTCTCAAGTCCATTTAAGCTGTCTTTTCTATTCATCTATCCTCTAAGCTGTCTCTCAAATGTCATGAACTTATCCAAGGCTTTTTCATCCATAAGAATCATTGCCCCTTGCCTAGCCACAGTGAAGCTGTTCCTATCCATCCTGCATCTCTCTGCTCTGGCTCCATCCTTTTGAGTGTGCTCATCATTCCCCTCCCCTACTCACTGAATGAAGATTAGGAAGACAGAATTCCACAGGGCAGGCAACTTATAAAGGGCAGAATTTTATTCTCTCACAGTCTGGAAGCTGGGAAGTTCAAGGTGCCAGCATCTCGTGTGGGCCTTCTTACTGCATCAGAAAATGGAAGAGCAAGAGAGAGACAGATGCGGTGTCTTCATGTGAGGACAGAAAAGAACAAAAAAGAGCAGAAAAGAGCAAACCTCATGACCTACACACCTCCCAGGAAGTCCCACTGCACTGGCAATCGAGTTTCCAATGGAAAAACTTAGAGGACATATTCTGACCATAGAAATAAGTTAAATTTAAACTACAGGAGAATAACTCAAAGACCTGTCATAGCAATTGTGCATCTCTTCTGTTTAAAAACATGATATCCGTGTCTATGACCCATATTTTTATATTTTAGGTTTCTACAGGGAGAAACTCTCCAAAGTCAGTGTGCTCTCAGAGCTGTCTGGGTGCAGTAGAATCATGGAAGGGGATTTTGGGAGGGAGATGGGTATGGGAAAAGGGAGACTTGATGAAGGAACAGTTCAAACCATCTTATGTACACTCTTGTGAAGCTATCAATACCAATTTAAATATTATGAATGGGGAGGGAAGTGGGAGAGGATTGAAAGGGATAAACACCAGGTGTCGTGTGCGTGTATGTTTCTATCACATTAAACCTCAATATGATGTTTAATTACAATGCACCAATAAAAGTATATATAGAAAGAGCTGTCTGGGTCCTGTGTGAAAATAACAAAGTCCACGTTTGGAAGGGAGTTGTGCTGTGCACTTGGAATTAGTGCCTTCCATCACACACAGTCCATCTGGGGCGATGGGTACCCTAAAGAGCAAGAGTAAGCATATGAATTTGAGTCGGAAAACAAACTGGTTTTCCTTTGCTCTCACACAACAATCAACATGGAAGATTTATGACATTAGATATATGGGGAGTTTCCCCACACACCTAGTAAGCAATCAGTTCTGTAGTGGACACCAGATGGTTATCCCCAAACTTAATTCAATTCTGACACAATCTATCTGGAAATAGCATCATATCCCACAGCTTCAGGGTCCAGTACCCAAGACTGTCTCTACTCATTTTACATGCCAGCTACAAGCCCCACATTGTTTGACCTGTGCATCGGTGTTCCCACAAACCTTCCTTGGGTTTGGTTAGTTTGCTTGAATGGTTCATAGAACTCAGGGAAACACTTACTTACATTTACTGGTTTGTTATAAAGGATTACAAAGGACCCAATGAAGAGAGACATAAGACAAGGTGTGTGGGAAAGGGTAAGGTGCTTCCATGCCCTCCCCAAGTGTGCCGTCCTCCCCAGGTGTTCAGGTGCCCCAAAGATCTACAAGCCCTGTCCTTTTGGGTTTTTATGGAGACATCATTGCATAAGTACGATTGAAGCATGAACATCATGTTGCAATGTGATGGGACAAAAAAGGACATGATCTAATAGACTGGTGGGGAAACCCAGCAAGGCCTGTCCGTCCAGCTTCTTCTTCACCTTTCTGGGACACATTCTCTCCTCACAGGGATGTGGCAGGACTCTGGAAAGAGAGGTCTTATCCTCTACTATTAGACAAGGTAAGTCAGAAAGTTTCTTAATGGTCAGCAGCTCCAGCAGGGTGAGGTAGGAAGGAAGATTAGAGTTTTTATGACCTGCTGGGAGGGAGTTATGAGTCAGGAACAATGGATGAAAACCAAAAGAAATATATCATTGTATATTTTTATATAATATCACAGAATCCCAAATCAGAGAATTTGCTTGACTCACCTTCCTTCCTCTACTTCAAATCTTCTCTTGAAGCTGGGTGTTGTGGCGCACGCTTGTAATCCCAGTACTCTGGAGGCTGAGACGGGAGCATCCGGGTTCACAGCCAGCCTCAGCTACTTAGTGAGGCCCTCCACAACTTAGTGAGACCCTGTTTCAAAATAAAGAATAAAAAACAGGGCTGGGGGTGGAGCTCGGAGGTAGAATGCCCCTGGGTTCCATCCCCAGTATTGCAAAAATTAAAAAAAATCTTTTCTTTCATTGAACTTTCATTGGTTCTTAAAACGTTTGGCTTTGCATTTTGCTTTTTATTTTTTTCATTTCTTTTTTGGGGGGATTTAGTGAGTTGCCTTCAGCTGTTTTCTTTAATTCTTACTACAATATCCTTAGGTACAGTTCCTGGATTTTTTTTTTATCACCTTAGAGAACCAAAAGCATTCTTTTAGCCAGACCCCAAAGGGCCTCACCATAGGTAAAGGGAGATCAAACTCTTAATCTTTGAACTCCAATGAGATACACATAGAGTAGAGACGTGGAGCTAGACAGAAATTCTACACCATGTACTGTATCTTCACATGAGATTGAGGAAAATTCTGTTCTTCCTCCCCTCCCCCCTCAAAATAATCCTAAAGCCAACCAAAGGTCTTACTGGCTTTAGATTTCATCCCAATCAGAGAAAAATTAAAATATTTACAAATGGAAATCAGAAACATAGGCACGCTTGAGTATTATTTTCAAAACATCTTGCTAATTAGTCAGCCTTTGTCGTCTCCTTATCTTAGGTCAGTATATGTGAAGGAAATCTTTGTAGAAGCACTTGTTTTTCTGGGATTCCTTGTTAGTATAAAGGACGTTTGTAGTAAAAGATGTATTTTAGATGATCTGCTTGTTGAAGATGACACTCGTCACAGTGTGATTGCCAGCAACAAGGGAGAATTAATGCAAATAGCCTGATATTATCATGTCTGAGATGTATTCCATTAGCACGACAAGGCGTTGAGTTAAATATACTCTCCTAGCATGTTCTGTCTCTACTGTCCCTTTGTCCCTCTGGGCTTTTGCACCAAAAAGAAGGAAAGGGTCACCTATCTGTGATCTGAAGAAATGCAAGGCCCAGAAGCTATTCTTTCAACCTATTATTATCATTTTTTTTTAACTAGTGAAAAGCACTCAGAAAGTTTAGATTAAGCAATTGGCAGTTGAGCTGTAGACGAGGCACATTGTTCAAGGAGCAAAGGTGACTTTGATGATTCTACCCTGCCGTCACCCTCTCTGATGTCCTCACATGGTTCCTCCAGACAGAGCTGTTATGGAAACCAGCTTGGGACATGACGGTTGTTTTTTCTCCTCTGGCTCCCCTGCACAGCGCTATTGTCGTCTGATGATTTGGCTGTTTCTTTGGAGACTCTCTAACTCTGATCAGGAAGTGTAGTCTAAGACTCCGAGACTTCTGTGGGGAGAGAGCAGGAAGGTCGCAGACCATGACAATCTTGTCCAGCAGGAGTCCATTTGTGTGCGTCTACTGGGGGCAGTGAAGGATATTGCTGATGAATGTTAGCACGGCTGCTCCTGAAATCAAATGCTTTCTTCAGGACATAATATTTGCTTTATTCTGGGACTCTGCAGGTTTTCTATGGCATTGGGCTTTGTTTGAAAATTCAAAGAATTCTCCAATGGCAAGCTTGACTGTTCTTAAAAAAAATAATCAATTAAAGTCTCAAGTGCTTTAGACACTATGAAAGCAAGTCACAAATGTCCCTGGTTTGCATCAGAAACAAAGATGAGAGATTGTATGTTACCTTAGCATGGAGGACAGCTGTCACCTAATGGTGCAAATTCCTTCCACAAAGAAACTATAGGAAATGGAAAATGTCAAGGCCTATCATTGTTTTAGCAGGTTAAACTAAAATATAATACATTCTAAATATTTTATTGTGTGATTCATTTGGTTTTATTTCTCTGTAGGGGCTGTGGAGATGGGGATAGAGGGGTGATTGATTGTCTTTCTTGAGGGGCTGTAGTTCTGCAAATTATATTAGGATTTCTATCACTTGGTCCTACAGACTTCTTGGAGATGTTTTCCCCAAATATAATATGTTTTGTTCTTCCTTACTATTGATATATCATCCTCATTTGGCTGTTCATTTGCCATTCCACCTGCTTTATCAATACCTGGAAATAAAATTACCCCCAGCAGAGTCATATTTCTGTAGTATTTGGATGTAAATGATCAGAAACATTCTTTCTGATGAATCTCCTCAGGAAATCAGCATGGGATATATCAGTTTTGTCTGAAGGTAAGAGACTGGGAAGGTGTCCTGAGCTGAGCAGTCTAATCCCACTCTGCTCCTGCCCCTGGAGGTGAGGATGCTACAGAACCCGGGAAGGACCACAGCCTCTGCCTCTAACAGGATACATAGATCCGGAGCTCCAAGAAGTAGCACCTCACTACACATGTGCAAGCCAGCTCTGCTTCCCCATGAGGTAGAGTGGGAACAACAACAATAACAATAGCTGACATTTATTGAATATTTAGGATGTGCCAGGCATTCTAAGTGCCTTATGTATAGTGACCCATTTAATCCTCACAACAACACTTCTATAGAAGGCAATTGAGACACAGAGAGATATGACATGTGCCCAAGGTTCCAGAGCTGGAAACAGAAAAATGGGAATTTGAATCCAAGTAGTCTGCTCCAAGATCATTGCTCTTCAAATTTTATTGAATCTGCACTGAATGTCATCATCAAGGTAGAACACTGAAGTGCTAAAAAGGAAGAGCATGAATTGATCTAGTATTTTAAAAAACATACACCAAATGCTAGATACGGTAACAAACAGTAGTGCTTAAGAGAAAAAAGTAATCTCTGATTCTAAGGACAGCTAACAGAACAGGCGGGGTAGAATAATGATTGACAAGGGGTAGAATAATGATTGTCATTGTTGTCCCTGTAGTCATTGTTGTTGTTGGTAGTGGTAGTAGTATGTGAGTGTTTAAAGAGAAAGATGTGGTCTAGTTTTTGTTAGATTTGTTTTCCAGTAGGATCTCAGCTTTTCCTTCACAATGAGCTCTTAAGTAACAGGTGACAGTTGATGTCTCAATCAGTTTTATCCTCAGTGGGAGGCCGTCCCTGTCTCCTTTCACTTAGTTTTGCATATTTGCTTACATATATCTTCATAAGTAATGAATATGTGCTTCTTCCTTAGGACCGATTATTATTATTTTTTAAAACTCTATCGAGTCTATCATCCTCTAATACCTTTCTTTTAAAATGCTTGTTTTCTTCTTTCCCCCTGAGCTCGTCTCTTGGTGGTTGTTGCCTTTTGACAGATTTTAGTCACTATGAGGAGATGCCTTTTCAGGTTATGCTGTTTATTTGAGCTCAGGTTTCAGGTCCAGAAGTTCTTGAATACTAGATTGCTGTCTCTACCATTGCATTATGGGTTGTGTCACCCCCAATTATCTGATTAGGATAAATTACCTGAAGGTAGAAATGGTTGTGAAAAATTCAAATGAAGAGCCCTAAGAAGGAGAAAAACGGAGGTCTAAGGTTGGGGAGAAGAGTGAGTTGGGATGAACATAAAATGACCTGGGGAACCCAGAGGAGATTCTCCCAGCAAAGGAGAATGAGATGGTAGAAACTTTCTACTGAGAGAGAAACCTACTGTGTCCTCTATTGTATAATACGCACCCAGAGCTCAGTCCTGATCCTTTGACTTACGTGGCATTCCAGGGCCTATAAATATCAATGCTGACTTTGATTTGGAAGGCATGCTACCACTGGGAAAGTAGCACTGACCACATACCTCATGTGGCCCGGTACAAAATAAAAAGGCAGGGCCCCTTGTTTAAAAAAAAATATTCAGAATTTTGGGACCATGCCGGGCGTGGTGGTGCACGCCTGTAATCCTAGTATTTGGGAGGCTGAGACAGGAGTATTGCAGGTTCAAGGCCAGCCTCAGCAACTTGATAAGACCCTGTTTCAAAATAAAAGAAATGAAAAGGGCTGGAGGTGTAGCTCAGAGGTAGAAAGACCCTGGGTTCAATCCCCAGAGGAAAAAAAAAAAAAAAGGGACCATAACAACATTGTATTAAATCAAGTTTGGGGCCCTTCTAAGCCCAGCCATAGATCCCCTGCCCATAGGGACCTCCCGGTTGCAAGTTCTTGCAAGACAAGAGGTCTGTCTGTGCTGGAGAGCTGTTCATTTCACAGTTGATAATTGGGTTTTGCCTGTGGGCCGATAAAGGAGAAAGATGTGTGATGATGATAGAAACTCTGTTGGAGAACTTAAGGAAAAATATGAATTTTACAAGCAACTGTCAGAACACACACACCAAAAAAATCTGTGATAAAGTCATCTGAGCAGTTAATAATCTCCCCAGCAGCAGAAGCTATCATCTTTGTGTGTGTATTCAGAGATAACTCCACATTAAAAGATCTCCCATGAGACCACCGAGTGAAATTCAAAGGTAGAAAGAAAGAAAGAAAAAACACCAGCATAATTTGAGAAATTAGATGTGGAAAAAAGGGGGAGAGCTTCTTGAGAAATGGGCAAGAAAAGGCATGTATATAGTTAGTATCATGTGATGGGGGTTCTGTGGGAGAGGCGAAAAGAGAAAAAAAAGTGAAAAACGCAGATGGATAAGCCTATGCAAAATCACTGTAGGTTAAGGAATCAAAACAAATATTTAACGACAAATGATATTCTGAGGAAGAAAAATGGTTGATCAATTGAGTGCATAGGAGTCGGCAGGGGAGAGTGGGGGATGGGCTGGAAGAACTCTGATTAATCAGCTTGGAAATCCTTAAATTAGTAACTAATGAAAAACAAATTTGCTTTTTTCTCTCCTCATTAATTTGTATTATGTGAAGGAAATTACATTGACAATAAACAGTAAAGAACTGCACATTTGGTTAAAACAGGCTATAACTGTATTATTAAATAAACACACAGCAGCGGCTCTCCAATTAGTTACTGTTTGTGAACTACAGTGAGATTCATGGGTGAAGGGTGCTATAAAATTGTATATTACTAAAGTTCCAATTCCAGGTAAAATGACTACACATGAATAAGACCTACACACTACATGGGAATGTGTGTATGAGAAAGCCACCTGTAAATTTAAAAAGATGATTGTTTCCTGGTTCACAGGGTCTTCAAGTCTCCCCCGGGAGAATCACAAATGTATATATGAGTTCTGCACAATGTGTCTCTATGGAGCATGTCGTGGGGTCAGCTGGGGCCAATAGGGGTCAGAGAGAACTGGTTAACAGCTGTTCTTCACATTGGAATTTTTCTACCTCCCGCCCAGCACCTGAATGAAACTGACAGAGATTCTGATAAATGTCCACAAGGACAGGAAATCTGGTTAGTGTCACTGGGCTGCTGGTGACGTAGGGAGGCTCACAGGGAAAACTCCCTTAGACTGCTGGAATCTGGACTTTGAAAGGCTCTGGAAAGAATCTGGAGCCCCTCCTGTAAGGGCTGTAAGAATGGATCTCCAAAAATAAAATAGCAAGAGGACCCAGCTGAGTAGGGTGCAAAAAAATGAATGTAGGCAGAGAGAGGTGAGGTAGGAGCATGTGATCACAAAGGCAAAGTTGCCTCTAAAGAAAGCTAGGATTTTAGAATGGTTCTCTCTCCCCTCCTTTGTGTGTGTGTGGGTGTGTGGGGGGGTACGTGTTGTGTGAACTGTAGGGTTTTGGTAGGATCTTGTCTTCCTTGGAAATTTGGCCAAAGGACGAGAGAAGACTTGACCTATTTGTTTCATAAAAGAAAAAAAGAAAACAAAGAAACAAAAGCATAAAGTTGAGTGTGGATGGTAAGCCATCCTTGTTGAGCAAGGAGTCCAGCAGTTACTAGAAACCATGATAAGGAGTCAATATTCAGGACTTTTAAAGGCTGAATAATTTTATACCAAGAGCTACAAGGTTGCAAGGCAACAGAAGCCCCTTCCCTTTGCATTTGGGTAGAGCAGCTCTCTTTTGGCTGGCCTAAGTCTGTGCTATTTTTTGCATTAGGAAATATGGCTACAGTGATCAAGAGTGGCTTCGTTTTGAGTTGACACTGGCAGGGCTCTGAGCCCAGCAGTAGAAACCAGAGGAGATTTCATTCACAACAGGCAGCAGGGTAAGCAGAATGACCACTCGAAAGGGGCATTCCCCAGGGCTCAGCACCTGGGTGTCCTCAAGGTAAAAAGAAATAGTCAGCTGAGCGTGGTGGCACATGCCTGTAATCCCAGTACTTGGGAGGTTGAGACAGGAGGATCGCAGGTTTGAAGCCAGCCTCAGCAACCTAGCGAGACCCTGTTACAAAACAAAAAAATAAAAAGGGCTTGGGTTGGGGTGTAGCTCAGAGGTAGAATGCCCCTGGGTTCAGTCCTCAATACCACAAAAATAAAGAGAGAGGGGGAGAGAGAGAGAGAGAGAGAAGGAAGGGAGGGAGGAAGGGAGGGAGGGAGGGAGGGAGGGAGGGAGGGAAGGAAGGAAGGAGTCAAAACAAGAAACATGTTAAGTGAGATTAGCCAATCACAGAAAGTGAAGGGACATATGCTTTCTCTAATGTGCACAAGCTAGGGAGTAATTGGGATACCAGATAATGGAGGAGAAACCTCAGTGGAGCCAGGGAGGTGGACTAAGGGAAGGGGAGGGGGAAGACTGAGGTTCATCAATGGAAATTCTACCATTGACTATTGTACATATGTGAATATACCATCTAAACTTCAGTACTCTGTATTGGGAAGGGGGGAAATGGGGAGGCGGGGAGGGGGCACCAAATGCTGAGTGCATGTATGCCATTGTCAACATGATTTACATTATGATGTGAGACTATAATGCACCAATAAAAGCATATTAATAATAAAAAACAAGAAACATTAATGTATCCCTGCTGCAATCTAACCGTCAAACTGAAAATGTAAAGAATGAGGCTATTAAAAATGGTGTTGGGAGGGAAAAGAGAGAACAAATTTGAAGAGTCCTGGAAAGGCAGCTAAAGATGAAGATGGGCAGTACAGCTTGGTTGCCCTCCTCTGCCCCTGTACTCTGAGATTCCATAATTCACGACTTCCTGAGTAACATGGAGTAAATTGTGCAAGAGTAGGAGAAAAGCAAAGAATAAAAGAAAAATCAGAAATTTGAAAATAGCTAATACTTAATTTGCACTTTCTACAGATCAGGCACTGGAATTTACATAATTTTTATTTATTAGTTCTTGCCACAACCCCATGAGAGTGGATCTCAAATAATAAAGTGCCTCTGAGATAGGAACTATTCTTCTCTCCCTTTTATAGATTAGAAATGGTGCTCAAAGAAAGTCAGCCACTTGCCCAGCGATGTGCAGTTGGGGGAAACCAGAACCTCTCACTCTGGAGTCTTCACTCCCACTATGATGTTGTTCTGTCCCCTCCAAATATGTCTGGTAAAGAAAGTGAAGGGCCACGGAAGTTAAAAGGAAGAGAGCAAACAGATCAGGAAGTGAATGTTCTCAGTCCCTGAGAATTGTAGGAGATTGCAGACACGAGATAAACTAAGATGTTACCCATAAGCAAGAAAGGATCTCATAACTATGCAAAACAAACTTTCAGGGAAAACAGTTTGGGGCTTAATATTTGTTCCCCCATATAACAGAAATAACTAGCTTTGTTGAATTATACCCTTACTGAATTCTAAAGGGAATATAATTGGGTGGAATTATATAACCATCTTTGTTGAATTATACCCTTACTGGATTCTAAAGGGAATATGACTGGGCAGAATTGTCTCCTCAACACTGGGGAAGTGGCCATTGCTGAAGATGGGTACAGTCTGTTCACTCTTGAGTCATCCCCATGTGAATCATATAGCTCCAACTCTAGAAAACTAAAGGCAACGCATAGACCCCTTTCCCAGCAGCATGAAACATGCATGAAGGCTGCTCATCACTTTTTATTTTTTTCCCTTTATGTTTGGAACTGGAGCAAAAGAAATGGAAATGTGCCAGAAGCGAAGGCCCTTAGGCAATGTTAGTTTTCCTGTTGATTTTCCTTAGTAATTTTTCTAATCCAGGGATCTCCAAAGATTTTGCTGTAGTGCCACCATCAATTAAGAAAAGAGAAATAAAGAAGGAAAAACACAAGAATGTGTTCTTGTAGTTCCACTCTAGTGGAACTGTGGTGTTCTACTATATCCCCTCTTTAGGGCTAATGCATACAAGGCCCAGCTGCTGGTTGCTGATTTCCATAGCTGCCTCCTTGGCTGGGAATTACCCACAGCTGAAGGCTTTGCTCAGGGTGCAGCAATGTAGAGATGCAAAGGCCCAGACCTTACGTGTTTCTTAATTCAGGAAAACTGAAGGGCCATCCTAGCACTAGACCTCTCTCAGTGCGATAGTCTGAAGTCTCAGCTGCAAACGCAGTGCAGGTCAGCCCTTGTCCTCCATGGGATCCACCTTCTCCCTACCTCGCAGATGTGTCTCTCGAGAGTGCTTCCCATCAACCCTGAGAGCAACTCCTCACCTCACAGTCTGTTTCTAGTGGATCCGATCTAAGGCAACCTCATGTCTGTTTTTATAACAAATACTGTATTTAAATATTATTACATGATAGAATGCTCACAAAATAGAAATTTAAAAGAAATGTAGGAACATTAACAGAATTCAAAGTTCTAATATTTTATTCCCATAGCTCAATAAATTGTCTTATGCAACCTCTCCCCCCTACCTTTACACACACACACACACACACACACACACACACACACACGGCACACAGTTCTTATTAAATAAATAGGTGAAAGGTTCTATATGAAGTGTTATAGAAACTTTACACATGACCTTACAGAAAAAAAATTTTTTTACAAATAACTAATGTGTGGGACTACATGGGGGAGGAATCAAGCCATGTGTAAGAGGTAGAAACATGAAGTAACCTAGGATGTCCACAGGGGATGAGGTCATGCCAGCTGAGGAAATTAGAGAAAATTTCTTGGAGGGAGTATGATAAAAGGAGGCAATAGTATTTCAAAGGAAAGGAATGAGAATGAAGGGTAGGCATTCTAAAAAGGAAGCTGACAGATGAGGAAGGTGCAATGTAGTTTTGGAAAGCAAAGAGAAGAGAAACTTCAGGTGTGCAGGGCCGAAGTGGGAAAGCAATAGAGGTAATAGGGAAGGTTGGCGAGGCAGTCTCATGTTGGTGAAGACCCTTTGGATGCAAGGCTAAGGAGTGGGCTCTTAATGTGTTGGCAATAAGGGGCCAGAAAGGGTTCATGAGGAGGAGAATGGCAGTCTTTTAGCAGGATTAGTCTGACAAGAGTGTGTTAAAAATATGAGCAGAAATCGTACCCAGAGTACAGAGACTTTAGCATTAAAAGGGAACTAGGTTAGAGATAGATCAATGAAGAACTATCAGATATTTGTAGATGTGAGTAGAAGAGCTGACATAAATAGAAAGAAAAATGTGCATGGAAAGATGCTGCAGAGACAGAAATCTGCGTCATCTGAGAATAAGGAAACACACTAAAGAGGACTGGGTTTTAAACTTTAGTAGCTTGTAAGATGACAGTGTTCTTACAAAATATGAGAACATCGAAAAAGACTAACTATGGAGAAAAGGATGATGTCTCTGTTGTGATATTTTCCCGTGAGAGTGATCATGGAACTCCTAGGTGGAACCAACTGGTGGAGTAACTAGATTACCGTGATCTTTAATAAAGGAAGAATTAGTTAGGTCCTTCTTCTTGATTCTTATTGAATATTTCCACCTAGGCATTCCATGAGCAACTTAAATTATTCTCTGAAGGATTACCATGACCTCCTAGTCACTCCACCTGATAACTTCTCATTCTTCCTGGTGTCTCTGCAGCTCGCAGTGCTCTGGACAGTGCCAGGAAGAGAAAGGGAAGTGCAGCTCTCGAGTTGGCTGCAGAGGGGAGGAAGGAAGGCTGCTTTGAAAATAAGGGTTAAAACAGATATTGAAAGAGTCAACAGATATTAAAAAGATCTAGTGTGTGTGTGTGTGGGGGGGGTGTTGGCTGTTGTTTCATCTGTCAGGCTGTTGTTATGGCTTGGTCTGGAATGTTCTCTAAAGGCTTGATCCCCAATGCATTCTCCAAAGGTGAGGCTTTTAGGAAATGATTTAACCACGATGGCTATAACCTCATCAGTGTATTAACCCATTGCATGGGTTAATAACTGGAATGATTATTGGGAGGTAGGACCTAGAGGAGGAGGAGGTCACTGAGGGCTTTCCCTGGATGGGTTTATCCTGTCCTCAGCCTCTCCTTTCCTCTCTCTTTCTCTCTGCTTCCCAGCAGCAGGAGCTGAGCAGCTTCTCTCCACCATGCCCTTCTGCCATGATGTTCCTGCATTGGAAACAGCTAACCATGGACTGAAACCACGAGCCAAAGTAAATGTTTCATCCTCCAAGTTGTTTATGACAGGTATTTTGGTCACAGTGACGCAAAGCTGACTAACACAGCTGCATAAGAATGTAACCTCTTCATTCCGCTCACAAATATGGTTGAGATAGGCTAGAGTAGATTCTTTGGATTAATCAAGACTATAGATCTAGAAAAAGAAAACAGAGACAGCTTGTGGATTTATGATAGAGGATATTCCAAGAATAAGGGGACATTTGGCAGAAAAGGCAAGGCAAGAAATGGAATGAGGTTCTGGGACAGAGGATATGAATTCAAATCCTGGATCTCCAACTTGGCTATTGTGTTGCTTTGGGCCAATAGCTTGCCTTCTTCATACTTTGTTGTCCTTGTTGGTAATAAGAGGTTAATGCTGCCTGCCCTGAAGAGTTGTTCTGAGGACAGGAAGGAAGAACACCCGACACAGAGTACATGCTCAATAATTATAATTGGAGGAAGGAGCAGCCAAGACAATGATGAAGAAACTGCAAGAGAGAAAGCTGCCTCTGTGGAACTCTGCTGGCTGGGACAGGAAGGCCAGAGGAAAGATCATGTTGTCCACAAAATTTAAGACTGGGGAAACATGAATTTTACATAGAAGATAATAGAAAAAAGTCAATGAAGTGCCCAGAGGAGTGAGAAAATATACCCAAAGACTGTCATAGAAGCAAGTACTAAAATTTGATTGGAACTTCTGAGAGCTCTGGCTAGATTGCTTTTAAATAATTTGTAGGTTGTTAAATTATTTGCAAATTACTGAAGCAACACAAATGTTTTGGTGCTTGCATTCATACACATTTGGCAATCTCTCTTCAACTTCCTGAAGGAGGACAGGATACAGGTGGGGGAAGAGGGGCTGAAGAGGAAGAGTACAGTTCTTCAGATATATAGACCTCAAGGCACAGAGAGACAACACACCCGCAGGCGTGGTGAGAAAGGGAATAGAAAATCACATTGACTTGAACCGAAGGATCTAGCTTGGCTCTAAACCTTAATGAACTTGGGAGACAATGAGTCACCATGTCCTATTTAATATGCACAGAAAACTTTGAAGAAAATTAATTCAGCAGTGGAAACTGGCCAGTTACCTGGAGAATCATGAACTGAGAAATGTTTCTTATTCAAAAAGCAGCTGCCATTATTCTCCAAAAGCCAAGCATAGGCAAGGAGAAGCAATTAAATTTTTCTACGCCCTCTGGAGATCCCTGCAAACTCTTTGGATAACTTATTCCTATAATTTGCAGAAACCACTGCTAATATATTTCATTAATAACTGACCATACATCATAGCTCCAACAGTGGGCATTGCTGAAAACCCACACAGATGCACGGGTGCACAGCCACACACCAGGGTGCTTATGCACGCGCAAACCGCACACACCTTAGGTGTGCTAGAAATATACTTTGGAAAGATAGGAAAGAGAACTTGAACACACAGAGGAAAAGGAACAAGGAATTTACCTCCTTATTCTTACACCACATCCCTTCTTTCCCCTTTGAGTGGCCTTTCTATGCCTAGCCTCAGGTAGCTCAGGGGAGTGGCTTGGTGAGGTGTGAAAGTATCTGCAGGGTCTTTCTTCCCAAATCCTTGCTAGGCACAAGGTAGATGCCTGGTCTATTCACTGCAAAATAGAAATGATTCTGGAGAGAGAGAGAGAGAGAGAGAGAGAGAGAGCGAGAGAGAGAGAAAGAGATTCAGCCAACATCAGTCACAGCCATCCCCACCTCTAAGCAACAGTGCTGATCCTGCCCTGGGACACATGGTCACATTGGGTGAGTCTCACACTGCCTTGATTGGGAGCAGAATGCTCAGTCAGGGCAAATGACTCATACCTTTTATCCTTGAGAAGAACCACAACCAATCTTATAACATCTATCACTGACGGTCATTTGGGTACCATGGACCTGGGACAAAAATACCTCAAATAACAACTATAGCAGAGATGTCCTGTCTTGGAAACAATAATGATAATTAACAATAACAATAATTTCACTCAGAGTAATAGCTGAAGTCCTTATAATGGTCTTCAATGACCTACAAGATCTAGCCCCATTACCCTACCACCACAACCCTCACACAATCTACCCCACCCATACTGCTGCCTTCTGTTCTCTGAAGACACTGAGCACATTGGATCCAGCTGTTTTCCTCTGCCCTCGACATCCTCTTGCTAAACTCCCTGGCCTCTTTCAAGTCTCTGCTCAGATTCCACCTTCTCAGGCCCACCCTGACCACTTCATTTGCTGCAGTCTGCCTGGTCCCTGCTGGCACTCCCAACCCCTAGCCCTACTCTGTACATGTCTTTTTATACAGTCTCCATCACCCGCTCATATACTTATATGCTACTTGTTATTATGCTTGTTGTTTGCCTTCCTGGCTAGAATATAAGTAAATTTCACTAGAGCAGAAATCTTTATTGTATGTACTATGAACCCAATTGCCTAGATAAGTCTCTGGCACATAAATGGTGCTCAATAAATGTTAGTTGAATAAATAAAATTACTTAACTGTGCCAGGCACAGTTCAAAGAGCACTGCATTTATTTAAACCTGACAACTGTTATTATTCTGATTTTACATTTGAGGTAACTGAGGCACAGACTGGTTAACTTACTACACCAAGGTTACCTGACTATTAAGCTAGAATTCAAATCCATGCAATGTGAGTCCAGAGCCCATGCTGTACTACCTCTTAGGTAGCCCAGGTAGGAGCACATGCCTCAAGGGAGAACGTGTGCTCCAAAAGGAGGGAGTATATTTTCCTGCTTGCTCTATAACGAAATGATCTTAGCTACTCATAGATTCTGTTACTGCAAAGGGATTTTAATAATGCTTTCAGAGTCTTGTAGCTAGAATGAAGATTGAATATGCTAATAACTGTAAATAGCAATTCAATTTACTAAGCATATTAGTGAGTCCCTGGATTCAACAGGTATTAAAATATGCTAATATGGTTACTGAAGAAACTGTTGACCCCAAAGGGTTCAATTTGGAGCAGCAAACCAATTATCTCAACCAAAAGTTACCTGCAATTGCTCTGGTTGCTTTTTGATATGTTGATGACTTAAATTGTGAACCATCCATTTATTAATTTCTGCTTGTTAAACTTGAAAAATCTGTGCCATGTTATTTTTAATTGAACCAATTAAAATGAGAGTCACATACATAGCATGGAAATCATTGTATGCCTGCAATTAATCAGATGCCAAGAAAAAAAGGCGACTAAGATACTAATATTATATGCTGTGTGCGGTGGTGAATACCTATAATTCTAGTACTTGGGAATCTGAGACAGGAGGATTGCAATTTCAAGGCCAACCTCAACAACTTAGCAAGACTCTCAGCAAATTAGTGAGACCCTGTTTCAAAATAAAAAGAGAAGCCGGGCATGGTGGCACATGCTCGTAATCCCAATATTTGGGAGGCTGAGACCGGAGGATCCAGGTTCGTGGCCAGTCCCAGCTACTTAGTGAGGCCCTCCACAACTTAGTGAGACCCTGTTTCAAAATGAAGAATAAAAAATAAAATAATAAAAGAAATTTAAAAAAAATAAAAAGAGGCTGGGGTTGTAGTTCAGAGGTAGAATGCCCCTGGGTGTATATATAATGTCGATGAATAGGAGAATATTGTATATTTTAAGGCTCATATTGTAAAATAATAAATATGTTTACAAACATGATCACCTAACAGTTTAGATTATATTTAAGGGAAAGAAACCCCAAATTAACTGCTCCATTTTTTTAGATTATAGTACAAGATATTTAATTTTCCACTTATTATATACTTTATGCTCTGGGTTGCTCTCTAATAATGGTATAGCACCAACACAATGTTATATAATCCATTGGACTAAACAGGGTGTATTCCTTTGAGTCTGACTTCTTTCACTCAAAATGATGTCTGCAAGATTTGCCAGTGCTGTTGTTTAGTGGCAGTTCATTCATTTCATGTTAGTATGAATATACCATCATCCACTTTTCATTTTATGGTTGATGGGCATATGGGTTGTTTCCATGGAGCAATATAAATACTCTCCTATAGATATTTATGTCCATGTTATTTAGCATATGTTTGTATGCATTTTCCTTGTAGATAAATTTCTAGGTCACAGGTTATATATATGATTTGCTTTGGTCAATGCTACCCATACCTCAGAAGTGGTTCCTGAGACAAGGATTTGGGTGCCAATAGTTTATTCAGTCATCCCAGAAAGCACTGGCAATGGAAATGGAGACAAGGAAATGAACAAACATCCTTAAACAGTGTACTGCCAGCTTAAGATACCGCTGTGAGCAACTGCAGTTTAATGGAACATGTCCGAGTCATCCCTGTGGAGGGGTGAAGAGACTGAGGCATTCCTCTCCCGGATCCTCATCTGTTATTGTTTGAGAGGTGCCTTGGGTGGAAGTGCAGAGGATAACATTAATTCTTGGGCATTTCAAGCTTGCCTGCAGGCTCTCTACAACCAATCAAAACCTTTCTGACCCAGAAATTGAGGGTCATAGGTGGCCTTCAGCATATACAGCTAGTGCTGAGAAGATGTGGGCGAACATCACCTACCGATAGCTGAGCTAAAAAAAAAAAAAAAAGGAAGATCCCTATGGGGCAGAAATGAAGAGAGAAATCAAAACCCAATCATAATCAAGAGGCAATACCTTCACCCTGATGAGTTTGAGATCAGGCATGGGCTTTAAAAGATAGGGTCTGGGAACCTAAGACACAGCTCAGGCCCCTATGAGGCTGTAATAAATTGCTTGTGTAAAACTCTTAACCTTGTAAAAAAAAAACAAGGGGGGATCTAAAAATCATTGTGCACCATCTCAGGGGAGAAAAATAAAAATTTTTCTGTTAGTCCAGAAGGGGAGCAAGTTGTCTATAAGAAATTAACCCCCAAGCTCAGGCATGTACCACATGTGGGTGTGCAGCCTGGATCAATACTATTGCTATGGTACAGGAATATTAAGTAAAAAAAAATTAGCATCAGAAACTGGTCCAGGATCCAGGAAAGTCCTTGGACCCCTGGCAGAAGTGAGTCTGAAAACACTCTTTGATTATTGTGCAGATTCCTGTTACAGGCAACTGAGACTCAATACCACTAGGAAACTCTGGGAGGAAGTAAAGGACACAGCTCAGAATTCTCCCAACCCAGGGGTGAAGAGTTGGTATATTTCCATATGAACTCCCATCAGTCATTGGTTGAGGCAACATCCCAGGAGATATTAACTCCCCAGCCCTTCTGATCTGTCCCAGGTACAAGCCAAGCAAGTTTGGCACCTAAAGGAAATCCTCCAAGAGCTACAACATTTTCCAACAGGGTAGAGAGCACCAGGAGTAGTGAATGCCGAGGAGACAGAGGCAGGGCACCGACGGTGTGTTCTACATCACCAAAGACTTTGAATTCCACCACCTGGGGAAGGCTTTCCATTATTTCATATTTTTTTAATGATTGGTTTTTCATTTAAGACACTCTGGCGAGTAGTAGTTGATATATTATCAGACCTTCCTTCTGCATTTCCCTGATGATGACTAATGAGGATCTTTTCTTATGAGAATTGGCCATTGGATAGCCACTATTGTGAAGTGACAATGGAATCATGTTCTTTTGGGTTGTTCATGTAGATTTTAAAGGATTCTTTGTTTTCTGGAAAGGAGTTCCTTTCAGCCATATTAATTGCCAATAGCTTCACCTACTTTCTTGTTTATCCTTCCACTCTCTTAATGGTATATTTTGACGAAAAGAGATTCTCAAGTTTGATTTATGCAATTAGTTGATTGTTTCCTTTTGGTTGGTGCATTTTGTATCCTGTTTCAGAAATATTTGTCTACTCAAAAGTCATGAAAGTATTTCCCTTTGACATTGAGATCTGTAACCCATCTGGAAAGTGATTTTTACGTGTGGTATATTGGAGGAGTCAAAGTTTCCTTTTTTCACTGTAGGTATCTAATTGACTGTGTACCATTTATGAGATCATTGTTTCCTGAACTGCACTTTTCCACAGTCTGATTCTGGTTAGCAGTTATTTTCTTTAGTATATTACCAACATCTTTCCATTGTCTTCTAGATTTCATCTTTCCTATTGAAAATGCAATAGTAGGTCTTAGTGTTACAATTTTCAAGGCAATGTGTCTTTTTTTTATTCTGTTTTGGGGATTTTCTCTTTTTTTTCAGCAGGTATAGTTTTCTTTGTATTTACTTTATATTGATGTTGCAAATCTAGATGCTATCTACATCTGAAAAAAACTTTCCTTAGCTTCTGGTAGGCAATTAGGAGATAACCACCTTAACCCAATCATGGGCTGAGCTAATTGAGCTTGTGTTTTACCTGGTTTGGTTCCAAGTTGGCCACACTAATGGATCATATTCCTTCAGGATCAATGAAAGTCTTAATGTTTTCCAGGGCTCCTCCACTCTAGCTAGCCCAAACTCCTTCCTTCCTTCCTTTCTCTTTTGGTGCTGGCGATTGAACTGAGGGGCATTCTACCTCTGAGCTACGACCCAGACCTTTTTTATTTTGAAACAGGGCCTTGGCAGGTTGCTGAGAGTCTAGCTAAGTTGCTGAGGATGGCCTTGAACCTGTGAACTTCCTGTCTCAGCCTTCCAAGTACTGGGATCATCAGTGTGCACCACCATGCCAAGCTTCAAACTCCAATTTTTGTCTTCTTCTGTGAAATTGCTGAAAGCTCTACTCATATTCTCTATTTCTTTTTCCTTTTTTTTTTTTTTTTTTTGCGGTGCTGGGGATTGAACCCAGGGGCGTTCTACCTCCGAGCTACACCCACGGCCCTATTTTTTATACTTTATTTTGAAACCAGGTCTCACGAAGTTGCGGAGGGCCTCACTAAGTAGCTGAGGCTGGCCGGGAACCCGGATCCTCTGGTCTCCGCCTCCCAAGTACTAGGATTACAAGCATGCACCACCACGCCCGGCTCATATTCTCTATTTCTTAGCAGCTACTTTCTATTTGTCTTTTCATTCTCTCCATCAATGAATGCCACAATGAATCAGCAAATTTCTCAAGTGGAAAAATGTACAATGTTGAATTCACATTAAACTTCCCTTTTCTCCATGACCTTTAACCCTAAGTCCTGGATATCCTGAAAATTTCAAATAGATTTTTTTTTTGTATTGTATCCAACTTTTCTACTTACTCTTGGTAGAAGAATTGATCTGCTGCATGCCAGTTCCTTAGGGCCATAAGCAAAATTCTCAGTGGTATTTCACACAGCAAACTTTCTAACAGATATTTTTAACCAGTGCTGCACTGTCATGCAGTTTTAATATAATATTCAATGTTCCTAATGCCAACCTTGGACATTCTGATCCTAATGTGTTTTCTGAATCATCAAAAATTAAATTAAAATTAGAATAATGTTAGTGTTTAAGACATTTAATGAGTTCTATTCACTTCACAGGTAACTTGTGAATAGTCTATATGAAAATCTGCCTTCAAACCATTTCTGTCAAGGTCTTCTCTCATTTGCCCTAAGTGGCACAATCCTGAAGAATCAATTCTGCCATGTGAGCATTTGAGCAGGTCTTAAAACTGTTGCTTAAGAAATATCTTGGTCCTCTCCACACTCCAAAACTTCTATGTAGAAGAGGGATACTTTCCATCTGGCTAAGCAAGTACTCATGGCAGGCTATTTAGTTTTTATATAAAAATATCATCTTTGCTAACAAGATGCTTGAAATCTAAAGTGTATGACTCACCTAGTCTCGAATTGTTTGCTTTTGAGATCTTGCCAAAACCCAACTGAGACTGAGATTCAGGAGGGTCTAGGGACGTGCCAATCATTCATTTCTAGCTGCATGATAGAATTATTTTGAGAAATTAAACATACACACACATACACACACGACCCTTCTAAGACTAACTTAATTAGAACAACTTCAGAAGCACCTACAGTGAGTCTAAGGGGCAACCAGGTATTTCTAAATATTTTTAGATTGCTAGAAAATTGCATATCTAAATTATATTAGTTTTGCTCCTGGGAGAAATACCTTTACACAGCTATGATCTAATGTTGTACAGCTGCCACCTTTTTTTAAGGTGAATGCAAGAATATAAATGTGACCAATAGTTTATGTCATCTGTAAAATCATTTCGGCCAGTACTCTCTATCATGTGGTTTAATATTCCTTGCTCAAAAGATAGTTGAATTCACCAGGAGTCACTCATATGGCTTCAACTACCACCTTTATTTTGATGACTCTCAAATGCCTGTCTTGACTCAGGACTCTATGCTGAGCCTATGGCACAGGTGGTTATACCATAGTCAGCTCAAACTTAACATGTGCAAGTTAAGTCATCATTGATATTTCAGAATGATCCATCTCTTGGCTGCAGCTGAGGCTCTTTTTGATTCATTCGACAATGACATCTGCAATCACCCCAGACAGAAAGCTGGGAACCATCAGTACTTTCTACACTCTCACCCTCACTATTAAGAAGATCTCTAGGCTTTACCTCTTTGTTATCTTCATCCACC
Organism: Glis glis; assembly: GCA_004027185.1. Classification (NCBI taxonomy): domain Eukaryota; kingdom Metazoa; phylum Chordata; class Mammalia; order Rodentia; family Gliridae; genus Glis; species Glis glis. The sequence continues at coordinate 28,383 of PVJS01017558.1, forward strand.
CCTTTCTCTGTCCATTTCTATCTCTTGAGTTCAGGCTCATCACTTCTCATCTGGATTCCTACTGGATTTTTTTGGTCCTACTCTTTTTAATCCATTTCCATACTATTTCCAAAATCATCTTTGCAGAACTGGGGATTGAACCCAGGGGCTTTCTACCTCTGAGCTACACCCCCAGCCCTACATTTTATTCTTTATTTAGAAACAGGGTCTCGGTAAGTTGCAAAGGGCGTCACTAAGTAGCTGAGGCTGGCCGCAAACCTGCGATCCTCCTGTCTCAGCCTCCCGGGTACTGGGATTACAAGTGTGCGCCACAACGCCCGGCTCAAAATCAGCTTTGGAAAGCAAAAACTTGGTTATATCACTCCCATATGACATTCTGAAGGCTCCTCCAGTGTCTTTCTGGCAAGAGGAAATCTCTGAGGATTACATTTAAAACTCTATATTCTGTTTCCTGCCTACCTCCTCATCTTCATCTCTTGCTTCTGCCATGTTCTGAAATGAGCCACAATCTCAAATCCAAGACACTTTGCCTAAGCTTTTCTGTTTAGAATGTTCTTCCTTCCATTCTTTGCCTGGAAAATCCAATTGGTTTTTCATAATTCAACTCAGGAGTCACCTCTTCCCGAGGCCACTCCCCCAGGGTGGCCTTGTCCCTTCCACATTCCCAAGACACCAGTGCTTGTCATATCATCCCATACCCGTATTGTCCATTTACATCTTCTTAGTCTACAAGTTCCTTCAAAACAAAAAATAATGGCCCTGCAAAATAATGGGCCTTGTGTAAGTTCATACACACAAACAAAAAATTTGAATAAATGAAATTTTAGTGTGCTTTTTTTCAATTACATAGAGAGAGATGTACTTCAAGGATATCATGATTCCTTTTTTACTTCATTGTCAGGAAGTTTAGAATTAAGAATCGTCATAATTGCTATACCTTGTTTTAGACCAAAGTCTCTAACACATACCACACTCCCACCCCCACCATTCGCATCACTTGACCCCTGTTCTTTGATGTACTACTCTGTGTCAATTGAAAGCAGCATGGTATGCACTTTTCAATCAAACAGAACTTGGGTTCTGGCCCTGCTACTATTTTTCTATGTTACTAAGTTATGAAACATCTCTAAGCCTCAGCTACCTCATTTGCAAAGTCAGAATAATAATAGTACCTACTTTACTGGAGGGAGGTGTCATGATTAAATAAGATAATACACAGTGCTTTCCTCAATGCCATGGTAAAGTTCAGTAAGCATTATTATTGTCATCAATATTGCTGGCACATTAGCAGGAGAGAAGCTACAATAGTCAGACATAATTAACCTTTACTGCACTATCCTGAAGGCAGCAAAGTGCCTGCCACACTGGCAATTGCTCAGTAAGTAGTTGTCATTATTATTAATCCTAAGGGCTACAGATAGCTGAGTTTTCCTTCTATTCTTATATCATCATTGTGGGGTTTTTTTTTAGTTTTCTTTTTCTATATCATGTTGTCTTTTTCTATATCATGTTGTCTTATTTTTACAAGGTTCTCAAAGTTTCCATATACTGATGTTCCAATATGATGAAGATGATGATGATGATGATGATGATGATGACTATAATCAATACCATCATCACCTTTGCACATGGTTAGATACAGGGCCTGTGCTTTCCTTTATCCAAGATCATTCCTTTTCTCATGCCCAACTTGACAGATTTGCTTGCCCTCTCAACTTAAGCCCTACAGGGAGAGTTAGGGGCTAGAGGACATGACAGGTGCCAGGTGTTCTAGGCAAGAAGTGCAATGAATCACTTGTCTAGTAGACGAGTGATGATGTCAAATTGGAGATGGGGACACTGAGGTGAGAAGCTGACCAGAGCTGGCATAAGGAAAGCCAGGAGGGTTGGTGGGACTGAGCTTGGGACTATGGGTACCTGAAGTAAAAAATGCACAGTAAAAGCAGTAAGAAGAATGAATCAAGGAAAGAAAGAAACCATGAGTTTATTGGTCCTTTCAACTTGGTTTTTATGGTCCCTCTAAAATGCTTCAACCTTCTAAGCCAGTCATAGCACTGGTTGGCTCAAAGAGACATCTCAGCACTTTTCACAAGTCAGAGTTTCATTAACCAATGCCCAAACTTTTATTTCACAATAAAATATTTAATATGGATACTATGTGAACATGGGCATGAATGACACTGTTGATGGGATTGCAAATTAGTACATTGCAAATTAGTATAGCCACTATGGAGATCAGCATGGAGGTCCCTCAGAAGACTAGAAATTGAACCATCATATGATCCAGCTATACCACTACTCGGTATCTTTCCAAAAGAACTGAAGTCAGAATATTAGAGTAGTACATGCATATCCATGTTTATAGCAGCACAATTCGCAATAGCCAAATTATGGAACCAATCTAGGTGTCCATCAACAGATGAATGGATTACAAAACTGTGATATATACACACAATGGGATTTTACTCAGCTAGAAAGAAGAAGAAAATTATGTCATTTGCAGGAAAATGAATGGAACTAGAGAATATTATGCTAAGTGAGATTAGCCAGTCTCAGAAAGCAAACGGTTGTATGTTTTCTCTCATATGTGGAAGCTAGAGAGAAATTGGGTAGCAAAAGGGACCTCAGATAAAGGAGGAGAGACTCTAGTGGAGTGATGGAGGGGTTTAGGGGAGGGAAGTGTGGGGGAAGGAGACTCGATGAAGGAAGCACTTCAAATAATGCTATGTACATATACAAAATTATAACTACTAATTTCAATAACGTGTGGAGAAGGAGAGGGAGCAGGCCGGGCGTGGTGGCGCACGCTTGTAATCCCAGTACTTTGGGAGGTGGAGACCGGAGGATCCGGGTTCATGGCCAGCCTCAGCTCTCGCTCTCTCTCTCCCTGTCTCTCTCTCCCTCTCTCTCTCTCTGTCTCCTTAGTGAGGCCCTCCGCAACTTCGTGAGACCCGGTTTCAAAATAAAGCATAAAAAATAGGGCCGGGGGCGTAGCGCGGAGGTAGAACGCCCCTGCGTTCAACCCCTGGTACCGCAAAAAAAAAAAAAAAAAAAGAAAAAAAGAGAGGGAGCGGGGTTGGATCCAGAGGGAAACACAACAAGTGCTGTGTGCATGTATGTTATTATCACTCAGAACCTCATTATGATGTGTAATTACAATGCACCAATGACAGTATATTAAAAAAGAAAAGAAATGGTGAGGGTGTCAGTAATCCAGTGCCTGTCCTTGTGAAGACAGAAGAGTGCCTGGAAGTCTGAGGGACCCTGACAGCCTGCAGAGGGGGCCACATGGTTAGGAGAGATCAGGGAGGGAAGGAAGGGAATAAAAGTGACAAAAGCTGAAGGTTGAACTGGTCCTTTTTTTTTTATGAACTAAACTGTACTTGGAATCATGACATAGATTCTTTTTTTTTTTCAGTACTGGGGATTGAACCCAGGGGCATTCTACCTCCAAGCTACACCCCCAGCTCTATTTTTTATTCTTTATTTGGAAACAGGGTCTCGCTAAGTTGCAGAGGGCCTCACTAAGTAGCTGAGGCTGGCCAAGAACCAGGATCCTCTGGTCTCAGCCTCCCAGGTACTGGGATTACAAGCGTGCGCCACCACTCCTGGCTCATGACATAGATTCTTAAGTCAGTCACACACACACACACACACACACACACACACACACACACACACACACTATTCCTGGAAACCCATAAAAACACAAGGGTCTGAATAACACTGTCTTGGAGCAGCAAAAACAAGGCTGATGTAACTAGAGGGAGCCCCAGAAGCAGTAAGTAGGAAATGGTAGAAATGATGTGGAGTCACAGAGAGAAATTTAGTCAAAATTCTTTGTGGCCTCATTTTTTTTAACTTTCCAGCCCTTAATTGTAATTTCTTGTTTAAATGGATTTCCAAACTGCAGTCCAACAATTCCAATATTTCCTCACTAAGGGAAATATTTTAATGTTAAAGGGAAAAGGTCAAAAATTAAACTTTTTATATCTCTATTAACTTGATTGTTATCATTTATATGTATTAGTGTTAAATCTGTAGTCTAAGTTTCATTTTCCCTGACCTCAAACATAGTGATTATATAGCCTTCTATAATACCTTCTAGCACCCCACCAATTACTGATGTAAGGCTCATTTTAAAAAATAATGAATAATATCCAGAGAAATGAGTTAAACTTGTTTTTGCCATAATGTGAACATTACTGCAGTACATTTTAACATATTAATCACAAAGAAGAATCTGATTATTTAGTATTTCCTGGAAGAAACTAAAAGCATTTATGATCCTGTTTTTCAAATCTCTCTTCTTTTTTCACCCTGTTGAGGTTTTGTCAAGATTTTAAAGTCAGACTTACATACAAAAGTGCTTTTTTAAATTATGTATCATTTTGGGTAGGACATGAATGCCACATATTCTTAACAATGAATTTTATTTTTCCTGGAGAAAAACATACTGAGTTCCCATTTCCTTGTCTATATTACATGGAGGTTAAACTGATGATTACTAATATTGCTTAGAGCTTTAAAAGTGTATGACTTTATATGAGATTTTTAAAAATTCTTAGATAATGCAGTTCCTTTCTCGAAGCAATATTATTTTAATCAACATCTTATGATGACTTCCTTATATGTAGCTATTTATAATGTGCATATTCCTATAGGGAAAAATGATAACTATCACAGAAAAAGCAGTCAAATGGATAATAAAGGTACAATGCCCTTTGAAAAGGATTCCTGAAAATGATGCATGAGTCATAAACAAAAATCAATGAGCACTATCAGGAGGTATCAACAGGAAAATACATAAGCCAAATTAATGTCAATATTTTCAATGACTCTATGTCAGACATTTAAACATAATTCAGTTTTAGTGTATGCCTTGCATGATTCCTAAGACTATGAATACTATAGAAATATAACATGCTCTTTTTCCTCATTACTTACTGCATCATTAGAAAAACAAAGCTAAGAAATAAGAAATAATTTGAAGAAAACGCAACACTGAATATGTATGCTCTTTTTCAGAGAAATGTTTTTGTTTGTTTGTTTTGGGTTTTTTTGGCATAAAAATAGCCAGGAGCAGTGGCACATGCCTATAATCCCAGTACTTGGGAGGCTGAGACAGGAGGATCACAGGTTTGAGGACAGCCTCAGCAATTTAGTGAACCTCTCAGCAACTTAACAAGACCCTGTTTCAACATAAAAAAATAAAATAGGACTGGGTGTGAAGCTTGAAGGTAAAACACCCATGGGTTTAATCCCATAAAAATAATAATTTTCTCATAAGATAATTTACAAACCCTCAGAACTCTTCCAGTAGACCCCTAGTCTTGTCTTCCAGAGCATGTCTTCTGGGTTATTGTCTGAGTCAACTGTGTATACAATCTTCATCTCCTCTTCAATTTTTGAATGAGAAACATAAAATAAAAGACTGATAACATTAAAAATAAGAAATTTATGTAGACAGTGCTACTATGAATCGAACATTGAGTAACAAAAAGGTGCCATTAGAACTAATTTTAACCCCATGAAACAGAGATTCAAAGTAACAGTGACTTTAACAAATAGAAGTTTATTTCACTCCAAACTAAAATCCAAAGGTTATGAATCTGACCTATACAATTTTAGGAGAGTCAAGCTATCTCTGTTTTGTAGTCTGCCAGGTCATGCAGTTCAAGCAGTCACAAGTCTAGCCAGTTTCGAGGGTTTGAGAAAAAGATCCTACCTCCTGGTGGGTAAATTGAGGAAGAATTTGTTTAATCTACCACCGCTGCAAAGAAGGCTAAATACTGGAATAAGCTGAGTCTTGTACATATTATTCATCACATCCAGAGACTTTTTGAAGCTGTACTTGGAGCAAGAAGACAAAGTAAGACAATATTTGATTGATTGGGGTTAATGGCATGAAATAACGCGAATGACAGAAAGTAAAATATCTCAAATCCTGTTTTGCTTCCATCCTCTCTGTCAAGAAGAAATGTCAGTTTCGGAGACAAAATTAACATTGATATGAGGGAATTACAGCCCAAGTTAGGCAAACAGACACAAAGGGAGGAAGAATTTAACTGCTCTAAATGACATGTTCCTCTGCCTTGAATGACTCAACGTTAAGGTTTTGTACACAAACAGTCAACATTTTAAGCACATAATATGTGCATGGTACATTTATAGACACTGAAGATTTATGAGGAAGAGAGAGATCGTTGTCTCTGGTCTCAGGAATCCTACAGGTTAATAGACACTGAGAGAACATGCCAATTTGCTGGGCTGTCTGTTCATTTAATGTCTGGGGATCAAAAATAATAGGAACCAACTTTGCTGGAATGCCTAGAGATCAAGTTGATCTCAACAGAAACAGAAATTAGAGGGTCCACTGAGAAGGGTGAAATCTAATAGGAATAAACTTGAAAGGCACAAGTACAGGATGCAAGAGAAAAGACTAACTACGTGTCTGAAAAAGGGTAAAAGGTTTTAGCCTATTTCAAGTGCAATGTGAATCATGAAATGACAAGGTAGCAAAAAAAAGGGATGAATTCCTAAATTACATTTATATGTTAAGTAGAATCTGGAGCATGGAAGAAGACAATCCTACTCTGCTTGAACATGATCGTGATGACCTATAGCACTGTATTCAATGTCAAGACCTCACTTTAAGCCGGGCGTGGTGGCGCAAGCTTGTAATCCCAGTACTTTGGGAGGCGGAGACCGGAGGATCCGGGTTCGCGGCCAGCCTCAGCTCTCTCGCTCTCTCTCTCCCTGTCTCTCTCTCTCCCTGTCTCTCTCTCTCCCTGTCTCTCTCTCTCTCTCTCTCTCTCTCTCTCGTTCTCTCTCTCTCCCTCTTTCCTGAGCGAGGCCTCCGTAACTTCGTGAGACCTGGTTTCAAAATAAAGTATAAAAAATAGGGCCAGGGGCGTAGCGCAGAGGTAGAATGCCCCTGCGTTCCATCCCCGGTACGGCAAAAAAAAAAAAAAAAAAAGAAAGACCTCACTTTAAGTTCATTGCAGATATCTTTGAGGAATCCCCTGAGGAGTACCTAGGAGAAGATGATGATGGGTTAGGAAAAAGGATAAGAAGAGGATAATCTTTTAGCCTGGGGGGAAGAATGCTTTCCATCAGCGATGATGGTAATTGTCTTCAAACCTTAAAAGGGTTTTCATATGTCTCTGACTCATAATAGGAAGAACTTTTTAATATTTAGAGCTATTGGATAAATAAATGGATCTATTTACTTAGAGAGTCAGTAGGTTTTTAAGTCTCATGATTAGGTCTCTTGTAGATTTTTAAGCAAAACATGAATTTGATGAAATGAGAAATGAAAGATAAAAAGCAAGTAGAAATTGGAGAGATGAGAAAATTTGAAAATATATACTTGATAGGATAAGCAATGCAGATAGTCAATGCTGAAGACTAAATGAGTGAATCTAAAGATATAAAAACAGAAGCCAGGCGTGGTGGCGCACGCTTGTAATCCCAGTACTTTGGGAGGCGGAGACTGGGGGATCCGGGTTCGCAGCCAGCCTCAGCGCGCATGCGCGCGCGCACGATAGATCGATTGATCTCTCTCCTCTCTCTCTGTCTCTCTGTCTCTCTCTCCTCTCTCTCTCTCTCTCTCTCTCTCTCTCTCTCTCTCTCTACCTAGCGAGG
>PVJS01017559.1:0-36027 GCA_004027185.1 Glis glis
CTTTATTTTGAAACCAGGTCTCACGAAGTTGCGGAGGGCCTCACTAAGGAGAGAGAGAGAGACAGAGAGAGAGAGAGAGAGAGAGAGAGAGACAGACAGACAGACAGGGAGAGTGAGCGTGCACGCGCGCAAGCGCGTGCGCGAGCTGAAGCTGGCCGCGAACCCGGATCCTCTGGTCTCCGCCTCCCAAAGTACTGGGATTACAAGCGTGTGCCACCACACCCGGCTCGGCTCATTTTGGTCTTTTATATAACCAGTGGGAAAAAGAAATATTTCTTATGTAATGATTTATATTAAACAAATTAATATGTCAATTTCTCTGAGTTCTCTTTAACTTATTATGTTCATTTTGCCAGGCTCCTTGGTTTCCTGGTAGACTTTGCTGAACAATGAGAGAGAGTGGCCAAGCTCTTGTGTGTACAGATACAGGGAGGGTTCTTAGGACTGGATGGAGCCTCTTTATGTGGATAGAGAAAAAGCCTCTTCCAAAGCTAATTCCAATGAAATAGCATGGACCACTTATTCTGCAAAAAGATCCCTATTAAAGACTAGCAAAATTTTTCTCCATTTCAGCAGCCTTCTAAACAATCTGATCTTGGTGTGATTGAAGTATGTGTGGTTATCTGATCTTAGTGTGATAAGCATTAAAAGCACAGTAGGTTCTTAGGGGAAATGATCTATCAAATATGGAAAAATCACAATTAACATAGCACATAATGGTGAAACACATGCTTTTTTCCCTTAAGATCACAAAAAAAGGTTGTCCACTCTAGTCATCTATTCAACCTTATTCAACCTTATGCTGGAAGTTCTAGTCTGGGAATTAGGCAAAAACAAACAGACAAACAAACTGCATGCAGATTGAAAAGAAGTAAAACTATCTGTATTCAGAAATGACTTAGTGTTGAATATAGAAAATCCTAAGGAATCTGCAAATAAAACCATTAGAACTAATAAATGAGTTCAGGTCATAGGATGCAAGACCAATATATAAAAACCAATAATTTTCCTATACACTAGTAATGAACAATCTGAAAATGAAATTAAAAAACATTTGCACATAAAATAACAATAAAAAGAAAAATACTAAAGAATAAATTTATAAATTCATAACCAATGTTTATGAATTGGAAGACAATATTATCAAGCTAGCAATAATTCCCAAATTGATCTATAGATTTTTTTTGTGGTACAGGGGATTAAGCCCAGGGGCATTCTACCTCTGAGCTACACCCCCAGTCCTATTTTTTATTCTTTATTTTGAAACAGGGTCTCACTAAGTTGTGGACGGCCTCACTAAGTAGCTGAGGCTGGCCACGAACCTGCGATCCTCCTATCTCGCCTCCCAAGTACTGGGATTACAAATGTGTGCCACCACGCCCGGTTCTGATCTATAGATTTAATCAACCCCCCCCCAAATTCCCTGTCCCTTTTCTTTTCTTTTACAGAAATTAACAAATTAATCCTAAAATTCATATGGAAATACAAGGGGCTTGAGTACCAAAGAAACTTGAAAAAGAACAAAACTGGAGGATCCACTTCCTGATTTTAAAACCCACTACAAAACTACAGTAAGTTAGTGTAGTACTGATATGAGGACAAGAATATATGTCAGTGGAAAAGAATTCAGAGTTCAGAAGCAAACCCGTACATTTACAGTCAATTGATTTTGACAAGGGTGCTAAGACAAATCAAAGGAGAAAGAATAGTCTTTTCAACAAATGGTTCTGGGACAACTGATTATCCATATTAAAAAAATCATATTGGATTTTTACCTCAAACAGTCTACAAAAATTAGCTCAAGTAAAAAAAAAACACAAGAGGCTGATACTGAAGACTCTGATGTTGTTTAATATCTAGTATTCTCAAACTTGGGGACACTATCTAAATTTAGATGTTGGTGATGGTTGTATAACTGTGAATATGCTAAAAACCAATGAACTGTATACTTTAAAGAATAGCTTTTATGGTATGTAAATTATATATCAATAAAGCTCAATAAATATCAATTATATCTCAATAAACATGTAAATTATATCACAAAAAGTTAAAAACATAGAAATAAATCAAAGTAAGCTAATTATAAAATCAAAGATAATATTAGACTAATGATTGGGATGGAATGGAAAGTGTCCTAGACTTATTTCATAGACTGCCATATAACATTGTGAAGATATAGTTTAGTTTAATAATTTTCCTCTTTCATTAAAAAACTACTCTTAGAAGAGGGAGTTGTAGAGAAGCAATCTTTTCAGTCAGACTGAGAACTGGGGACCCCAGCACAAAGGAGAGTATAAGAGACTTACCACAGAACAAAAAGGGGTCTAACAAAAACACTATCTACTGTGAAATAATTGATTAGGCAGAATTCTCAAATCAGTTAGTATTTAAATGAATAGGGATAATTAATGAGTTTATTAATAAAAAGAGTTTTGCATATTGGCAAAATAACTGTATCGATATTTAAGATTCTTAATGTGTAATATCTAGTATTCTCAAAGTTGTGGGCAATTTTCGATGATCCTCAAGTTGTTTCTAAATCATTTGGGCAAGTCAAAACAGAAATAAAAGACAAGTATAAAACAAAACCAATTAGGATATTTTTTGTAGTTCTATTATAATTGGTAACCTATTTTTACTGAATTGCCTTAGATTTTAAGTTTGTAAGAGCGCTGTCAGCCTGAATTATTATGATACAATTATGACTCGATTTTTCTTTGGTTTATGCTCTCTTACTTTACCTCTCTTCAATCCTTGATTCTCAGTAGCCTAACTTTTAGCTATTCCCATTGATCACATTAAGCAGATATCCTGCCAGTGTCTATAATTTACTTTGTTCTTTGTGGAAAAAATGTAATTATACTTATTTAAGAATATAGTTAGTTAATGTCACTGTAGGTAAAACTAAAGATTTAAGCACCATTCCACTTTTTCTTCTGTGTAAATCTAAGTCATGCGCCATGCAATTTAAAAAGATCTACTAAAAGTCGACTGAGGTTGAGTGTCCTCACATCGTTATGTCCCAAACTAGTCCTCTATCAGCTGCTCAAGGGCAGCTTAGGCTGCCTGGAGGCCAGGGAGCCCAGCATGGAACAATGGTAGAAAAATAGAGTTCCCTTCATTCCTTAATTCACATGCAAGTGAGGTGCCAATCAAGTGCTGACAAGCATGGAGAAACCAAAATCAAAAGTGGGTAGAGACACGCTTTCAAAAGGAGCTGTTTTCACACATTTCTAAGTGATGTTTTTAATGCTGGTTGTGAACATACCACTAATAAGATGGAAAAGGAAATAAAATTAATAAGAAAGATACTCATTTTTGTCAGCTGAGAGTATTGAATAAACTAATGAAATGTACTTACTAAAATATTTAATATGTTTTTTAAAAATATGAACACTCATTTAAGGAATGAAATCCAAATGCAAATTGATTTATTGAGCACTGCAAACAGGGATGGTAAGGGGAGCTGAGACTGGTAGCTGGGCACTGACAAGGAGAACCAGCTCAGTTCTAAATAACATTTTAAGGTTACTTGATTTTGCCAAACTGATCATCACCTGGAAAGACAAGAGCAAAGCACTATGAGATGGTTAACAATAGAAGCAACGGAATCACTATATCACAGTGGCTGGAGATGGAGACAATGGGAAAGGTTAAAACTGCATTGTTTTAAAATAATAGTTTATTTTTTTAAAAAAGAGCCTGGATTTTAAATAACCAATATAAGGCAAAAATATGCTCCCTTATTTGTAGAAGCCTTTCCAAATGAATTTGGTGAATGCATTCTGTGATTCTATCACATATACAACAAAATTTCTTAGAAAGAAATTTAAGGCTTCATAAATGATGGTTTAATAACTGTAACTTAACATATTGGCAATATTTTAAAATTCAATATTCTATATGCATAAAAGATAATATTCACAGATATATTAATTTTAAAAATCTATTATCGCCGGGCGTGGTGGCGCACGCTTGTAATCCCAGTACTTTGGGAGGCAGAGACCGGAGGATCCGGGTTCCCGGCCAGCCTCACCGTGTGCGCGTGCGCGCGCACTGTCTCTCTCTCTCTCTCTCTCTCTCTCTCTCTCTCTCTCTCTCTCTCTCCTTAGTGAGGCCCTCTGCAACTTTGTGAGACCCGGTTTCAAAATAAAGTATAGAAAATAGGGCCGGGGTGTAGCGTGGAGGTAGAACGCCCCTGCGTTCAATCCCCGGTACCGCAAAAAAAAAAAAAATCTATTATCAATTAATAAGATAAATACTTCTTTCCTTTTGTCTTTAATGACACAATGCTGGAATAGATGCCAAGAGCTGTCTTATCAACATTTATTTTTACTAGAATCACAGAAATTTAGCAAATTGGAAATGTGAATTGTTACTATATGATGAGAGCAAAAGTAGAGAAAAGTATGTTTTTAGCATTTTTCTCATTACTACAGTAAACTGTACACTATTTTATGAGGTTAGAGCTGGTCAAATTTCAAGATTTACTACCATAAAATTAACATTGGTTTTGAAAATAAATCTCTGATTATAATGTATTATTCAGGAGAAATTCAACATTTTAAGATGGGATATAATCATAAATTATGTTCTCAGTTTTCAAAAACTGTGCAATAATTTTGTGCTCTAAATTTAAAAGTAATTTATCTTCAGATATCTCTTAGCAGCACATTTAATCTTAAACAACAATTATATACAGTTTTCATTTAGTGAACAGGAAGATACATTTCATCCTAGGTCCTGACTGGTCCCCGTTATTCAAACAAAAGCATTGTAAGTAACTGCATTTATTGGTGAAACTTACTTGCCACACAGTTTACACTTAAAATAAATTTTCTCGACATTCATGGCCTAAAGAAGAATATGATCCTGGTGTGGTGGTGGCACATGCCTACTCTGGAGGCTGAGGCAGGAGGATCACAATTTTGAGGCCAGCCTGGGTAACTTAGTGAGACCCTGTATCAAAAGGGCTGGGATGTAGTTCAGTGGTAGAGTCTGCCTACCATGTATGAGGCCTGGGTTCAATCCTGAGTGCCCCCCCAATAAAAGAAAGAAAAAAGAAGAAAATGAGAACTTGTACAACAATGGTAGAAAAATGATTTCCATGCACTCAAACATAATGCTACAAACTAAGACTCTTCCCTCAAAAGATAATGAGAGAGAGAGAGTACAAGTCATTGGTCAAAAGTAAAATTTTAGAAAATTAAAAAAACTTGAAATTTACTGAAATCCAAAGAATTTAATTTATGATGTATATAATGCACTATTGAGAAAAAACAAATTCACAATTTAAGATTTATATATTAATCTTCACAATTCACTTTCTTGTAAAGTTAATATTAAAATTTTGAATCCATGAAAATGGTTTCATATATTACACTCATGTTGAAAAATCCTAAGAGAATAAATATCTGTCGGCATTTAAAATACTTTTCCTGTAAGAATATTATTAGTGAGAATATGAAAGAATATTATTTAGTTTTAGGCAAAAGTAAAAGGCTTAAAAATCCAGTATTTAGTTTTCTTTAAAAATGCCTTTTGTAAAAAGCCTTTTGAAATAGAAACATAAGGAACTTAAACATATTAATCGACTTTGTCCTAAATTAATGTAAAATTGATCAGTGTCTAATGTTATCTGCTTACAGGAATCCATTTTATTAGGTAATAAACCACTCTTCCATTGATACCATCTGTATGTCCCCATTGCATACCCTAATCTGTTATTTCACAAAAAGTAGCAAATATATGAAATTGAGACAATTGACATTAATATTTTAAAACCTAAACAAGGTATATTACATTAAATAGACTTCTCAGCCCTGGTGTTGCCTGACAGATATGTGATGTGCCAGTGGTTATATTATACTCCTCCTCCCAGGCGTGTGCCTCCTGCAGAGACAGCAGACTACAGAAGCTGACCCTTACTGAGACCATCTTGTCTCTCTGACAAAGCTCCTTTTTAACTTCTTACTTACTGGTTACTTCCTGTGATGGAGAAAAACTTTAGCTCAGCTTGTGATAATTTCACAGGCCCTGAGGACCCTGACCCTAATAGCCTCAAGGTCAGAAGTCAAGTCTTGTTCTGAAACATCTGTGTGCTTTATATTAAAGTGGAACAAAAGTGGAGAAATATCCACCAGTGTGTGACAAGAAGGACAGGCAAAACAGGACTGACACACTGGTCATCTGTCAACCCTGGCATCTTAAGTTCATTTAAAAAATGGTCCAAAATAAACTTAAATTCCAAATTTGGTATATAAAAGGTTTTTATGAACTCTCTTAAAGTCCAAAAAGAAAAAGGAAATTATATTTCACAGAAATCCGAAATGCGATTAATGTTTCAGGACTTCAGACATATTTTAAGTCACTCTACAAGTCAAGAAAGTTTATGCCTTAAGTAATTTAATAGCTTACAAAGAAAAAAAAGCTATCTATATCTGTATTTGCATAGTTATGTATGTATATATGGAGGGGTTGAAAGGAATTATTTGAAAAACAACATTCCTATTTTTAAAAGTATATTACCGTAACATGTTAAAGAGCTAGCTTAAGATATGTTATGTACATCAAAATAAATAAACTTAGCAGAGTAAAATGTGCTTGAAAAATAATCTCTAAAAACTAAAATAGATTTAAGAAATAAATGACTTAATTTACTTATTGATCTTAAAATAGCATAATCATTGGTAGATGTAGGTCATCTGAAGTGTTCTCAGGTGTCAAGTGTCACACCAGTCAAGTATCCAAAGCAAGAGAGTAAGCAATAAAGTGTAGCACAGTTGAAAAGGCCACAGAAATATATTTAACTTCCACAACATACAGAAATATACACATAAAAATTATACAATCAGTACTGTGTGTGCTTTCAATGTCTTCTTTAATCTATTTGGATTTGAAATGGTCAAATGCACTTTCATCAAACTAATTTTATTATAGCAATGTTACCTTCTTATGACAAGGGGTCATGGACATGAAGGCACCAATTCTTCATTAGTGCATTTTTAGTATCACATTGACCACACGGGGACAAGATTATGCTACCTGTAGTACTGCATATAATACAGACAGAATTTAGAAGTTTTGTTAATTTTTTTCTATCACATACATATAATCTTAACTCCAGGGATCAGATTATTTTGAAATGCAAAGATTTTTATAGCCAAGCAATGCATTCTAATTAGAAGCACATTAATAGAAGCTTTCTAGTTGTTTCAATAATTAATTACATAAATTCTAACCAAGTACTAAATAGTAGAGACAAAATTCAGTAAAAAAATAAAAAATTTCCCAAATTTGAAAATCTAAAGGGTCTCTTCAAATTTTAAATACTTTCCAGGTAACATAAGTTTCAATGGTATACACATAAAATAGAAAACATAAATATGAAATGTATAGAAACTGGGACTATAATATAGAAAGTAAAAAATAATAGTGAATAAGGAACTGGTAAAAAATGTTCTGGTTAGCATTGGACAACCTTGTCATCCTAAAATAAATTAGTATAGTCTTTTCAAGCATCACAAAATTATTTACTGGAAATATTTTATTTCTATCCTCTATAAAATAAGTGAAAGCAATAATATATTTTTTAAAAGGGAGTAGAGGGAATAAACATGTAAGGAGGTTGGGAATTAAAGATAGAATTAAATGTGCACTTACCAGTTCAACAAAAGCAAGTCCTCCATAGCTGTGAGCAACAAAAAACACATTCTCAGCAGCGGACTGGGCTATGAAGTGGTCCCAAACATAGACTGCATGTTCTTCAGGAGAGCCGTTTTCCTATAAAGAAAACAAATATCACATATTACATACTGTACTTAACTATCATCATAGTAATCAACAAACAATATGCTTGCATACATAGCATAAGAAATAAGATGTTTATAATGTATTCAAAATAATAATGCATAAGAACTACATTGAAAATTTAAATTAGAGAATAAATTAGTATTAAAACTATTAGTAAATTACTGCTACACTTAACTGTTACTATAATCTTCTGAAACAAATTATTTAAAATAAACAATTTTTAAGGGAAACAATTTAGGTGTAACTAAGATATTAAAATATATCTAAATACATTAGCAGAAAGTCACAGCAGAAAGTTATAGTGGTCTTATGATAAAACAGCATAACACTAAAAACAGCTACATTCCTATATTTATATCTGAAAATATTAATTTTATCCACACATCTAAATTACTGATTTTTAATATTTTAAATGACTCTAAACTGAAAATAAGGAGAAAATGAATGCATATTTTCTATTTAATTTATTAAAAATACCTATACTTGTTTTCTAAAAGCATTTTTATTTTTTATTAATATGCTTTTATTGGTGCATTATAGTCTCACATCATATTGTAAATCATGTTGACAATGATATATATGCACACAACACTTGGTGTCCACCCCTCCCCCTGCATCCCCATCTTCCCCCTTCCCAACACAGAGTACTGAGTTGACATTGGTATTTTCACATATGTACACATAGTCGATGGTAGTAATTCCATTAATGAACCTCACTCTCACCCTCCCCTTCCCTTAGTCCACCTCTCTGACTCCACTGAGGTTTCTCCTCCATTATCTGGAGTCTCTCTGGTATCCCAATTACTCCCTAACTTGTGCATATTACAGAAAACATATGTCCCTTCACTTTCTGTGACTGGCTAATCCCACTTAACATAATGTTCTCCAGATCCTTCCATTTTCTTGCAAATGACATAATTTTGTTCTTCTTTATTGCTGAGTAGAATTCCATTGTATGTATTGCACATAATTTTGTAATCCACTCATCTGTTGATGTACACCTAGGTTGGTTCCATAATTTGGCTATTGTGAATTGTGCTGCTATGAACATGGGTCTGTATTATCACTGTAGTTCTCTGACTTTGGCCCCTTTGGAAAGATACCCAGGAGTGATATAGCTGGATCATAAGATGGATCCATTCCCAGTTTTCTGAGGAATCTCCACACTGATCTCCATAGTGGCTGAACTAATTTGCAATCCCACCAAAAGTGTAGAAGAGTTCCAATTTTCCCACATCTTCACCAACATTTATTGTGTTTTGACTTCTTGATGATTGCCATTCTGATTGGGGTTAGATGGAATCTCAGTGTAGTTTTGATTTGCATCTCCCTGATTGCTAATGATGTTATTTTTTCATGTATCTAGTGGCCATTTGTATCTCCTTTTGTGAAGTGTCTATTCAATTTGATTGTCCATTTCTTGATTGGGTTATTTGTTTTTTTTTTTAGTATAAAGTCTTTTAAGTTCTTTGTATATTTAGATATTAGTCCTCTATCAGAGGGATAACTGGCAAACATCTCCCATTCTGTGGGCTTTCTCTTTAGACTCTTGATGGTTTCCTTTGATGAGCAGAAACATTTTAGTTTAATGCCATCCCACTTAATTCTTGTTTTAATTTCCTGAGCTTTGGGGGTCTTGTTGAGGAAGTTTCTTCCTGTGCCTATATGTTGGATTTTTGGACCTATGCCCTCCTCTAGTAGCTTCACAGTCTCTGGTCTAACTTCCAGGTCTTTGATCTATCTCGAGTTGACTCCTGTGCAGGGTGAGAGGTAAAAATTTACTTCCATTTTTCTACAAATGGATAACCAGTTTTCCCAACACCATTTGTTGAAAATGCTATCTTTTCGCCAATATGTGTCTGACACCTTTGTCAAAAATCATTTGGCTATAAGTGTGTGGAATTGTTTCTGTATCTTCGGTTCCATTGGTCTATGTGTCTGTTTTTGTGTCAATACCATACTGCTTTTATTACTATAGCTCTGTAGTATAATTTGAAGTCAGGAATTGTGATGCCTCCTGCATGGTTCTTATTGCTGAGAATTGCTTTGGCCTTTCTGGGTCTTTTGTTTCTCCATATGAAATTTATGACTGATTTTTCTACGTCTGTGAAGAATGACATTGGTATTTTGATAGGGATTGCACTGACTCTGTAGATCACTTTTGGTAGAATGGCCATTTTGATAATATTTATTCTGTCAATCCAAGAGCAAGCAAGAGCATTGTATATATACATTTTATTACTAGAACTGGAAGAAACCTACATCTCTCCTAGCTTGCTAAATCCTAATAAGTATACATGTTTTTATATATATATATCACTGAAAATTCCAACAATTCTATAATAACTTAATTTTTCTGTATTTATTTTTATAGCTGATATATACACATATTATGGTTAAAGCCAAAATGTAGATAATGTGAAAAATAAAAAAGCTAAATAATACTAATCGAAAAATAAACTGCTAAGAACTAAAGGGTCATGTAAATGGTTTGTACAACTGTTTCTTAGGTGCTTTAATGCTAAAAGATTAATTTCCTAAGAATATCGTATTAAGAAATTAGCAACATTTATTACCACTCTCTTAAAAATGGATTAATTTGCCTCTTACTACATGTATGTACAATAGTATAGCACGGGTGTTACCCTACTCAAAACACACACACACACACACACACACACACACATAGTTGTTGTTGTTGTTTTGTTTTATTTTTCATGAATACCTTGCCCAGGCATGAAAGACTCTAGGCACCTCTGGCTTTCTGGTTCCATCTCATGAGGATGAGGAGCTTCTATAATAAAGGCTTAGAGAGGACTAGTCTCAAGACCCCTCTCTAGCCTTCATAGAAAAATAAGGATATAAGGGGAGGTGCAGGAAAGGAAGCAGACCAAATAATGCCATGTGCATATATGAATATATCACTATGAATCTATCATGCATAATTACAATGCACCAAAAATTATAAAAAAGAAAAAAGACTGTCATATATTATACAACCAAGAAAACTTGCATTTTCCACCTTAGAAATTTTATAGTAACTTATTAAGTTATTGTTCCATAATGTCTATCTCTGTCCTACATTTCTCTCCACAGCCATAAAGTCAGCTGCTTACTGGTCCTTTTCTTTTGGATGTTCTGTAGACACCTGAACTTAACCAATACATCATTGTACTAAAATGTCCTCTCCAAACCTGTGTCACTGCCTATGCTCCTCATTTCCAATTGCAAACTGAGCATCATCTTTTACTTTTCTCTCCCTCAAATTCCTCATATAAGCAATCATTGAAATTCTGTTAATCTTCCTCCAATTATCTTTGTGTGTGTGTGTGTGTGTGTGGTACTGGGGATCGAGCCGACGTCATTCTACCTCCCAGCTACACTCCCAGCCCTATTTATTTTTATTTTGAAACAGAGTCTTGTTAGGTTGATGAAAGTCTCACTAGTTGCTGAGGCTGTCCTTGAACCTGCGACCCTCCTGTCTCAGCCTCCCAAGTACTGGGATTACAAGTGTGTGCCACTGTGCCTGTCTCCAATTACCTTTTAAATATGTCCACTTCTCTCATTTCCTCTGGCTTAGATCAAACCACCATCATTTCAAAAGTGGATGACTGCAACCATCTCCTCCCAGTTTCTTTGCTTCTAGGATTGCCCATTTACATGCTCTAATTATATAGAAAGAATTCCTTTTTTTTTTCAAATTCCTTTCCAAAAATGCAAATATGATCATGTTGCCAAGTCAGTCACTCCCGCTTAGAACCCTCAGAAATTTTCTCACTGCCTTCAGGATGAAATTCAAATCCCTCAATATGACATTTAAGGCCCTTCATGGTCTGGTATTCATCTATTTCCTGAACTGTATCCCTCATTATTGCCCTGAAAAATGCCTTGCCCCAAAAGACACTCTGCCTTCAGAGAGATCTCAGAGAACACTTTCTGTGCTCCAGCTGCAGGGAGTAACTTGTGGTACTCTCTTTGTGCCATACCTTGCTTGTATCTGGCCTATCTCTTTTGGCTGGAAAGTGACCCTTGAGCTCTGCCCTCAGTTCACCTACCACCTCCATTTATTTGTATAATTCCTATCTGTCTTCAGTACTCAAATGAGATATTACCTCCTCTGGGAAGTCTTCCTTGTCACCACCAGGGCTAGATACCATTCTCTAACAGTATCTTGTGCATGCTTCTCATTATTGCACTGAAGGATCTATAGTGGAATTACTTGCTAGATTATCAAATTCTTGAGTCCAAGAGCTTTGTTTCTTCCTCATTAAATCTTAGTGTAATAAATGAAAAATAGAAACACAACATTTATCTTCAGGTTGATTGCCTACAGCTTTGTAGTAATATATTAAAATATAAATATATTTTTAAAGATAACTATTAATAACATAAATATGAACTTACCCACCATATATATATATATATGAATGAAAATAATAATTGGAGGGAAATCATGGTACTTATTTTAGGCTTTGATAATTTTCATT
This sequence comes from Glis glis, assembly GCA_004027185.1. Classification (NCBI taxonomy): domain Eukaryota; kingdom Metazoa; phylum Chordata; class Mammalia; order Rodentia; family Gliridae; genus Glis; species Glis glis. The sequence continues at coordinate 12,300 of PVJS01017559.1, forward strand.
CATTTAAAAACCAGAGAAATGGTCATAATAAAAAATAGAATAGTAGTTAACTCTAAGGATGAAAGACAGAATTGTTACTGGGAAATGGACTGCTGGTGGCTGCCAGGATTCCATTTCTTGACAGTGGTGGTGGTCACACAAATATGTTTTTAGTTATTCTTTAAAGTGACCATACAAATTTAGCATATTTCTGTAGATATACCTAGAGTGACCACAGAATGTATTGTACCATCAGAGAATGCAAAAAGATCTTATAAGTAATTGTGTTGGGAGAACAGGTCTGAATTGGGACCATCTAAAGAAACCCTGGCTATCTGGCTGCCCTAGACAGGCTAGACCAGACTGCTAGACAGGCTGCCCTATCTCTTACAAGCTGAGACTTCTGTCACGACTATGCTGCAGTTCAATATCTGTCTACCTCGATTTTTTTTCACTTCCTTACAGGTGTGGGTCCCAACAAAATTCCCCACTAAACTTACTGGATGCAAATTTCCATTTCAAAATCTTCTGATCTGGGAAACCCAACCTAAGAAACCACCTTAGGCTCCTTGGGAAACAGTGTTAGCAAGTTAACAGTAGGTTAGAATCTCAAGCAGAAGTGAAAAGGGTTTATCTAACCCTTAACCCACAAAATCTTTTTTTTTTTTTTTTTTGGTACTAGGGATTGGATTTTTCTTTTTGGCACCAGGGATTTTTTTCTACCTCTGAGTTTCACTCTCAGCCCTATTTTATACTTTTTTTTTTTGAAACAGGGTCTTGCTAAATTGCTGAAGCTGGCCTTGAACCTATGATCCTCCTGTCTCAGCCTCCCAAGTAAGAGATTATAGGCATATGCTACCATGCCCACTTCACAAAAATTTTTAAGAAATATATGGAAAGTATTTATAACTATTTACCTGTATTATTATCATGTAGTGTTTAAAATTACTGCAAAACTTTGTTGGTTTATTGTTACTTGTTGGTTCTACTATCAGTCATGGTAGTATTAAATCATATACCATTTAATTGTTTTTCCTTTTTTTAAAAATCTGTGAAATCATTTCTCCTTCCTTTTAGAATATAAGTAACTTGAAGACAGACCATTTTTTTGGATTCAATCTACAAAACATACAGCATGCTATAGGCACTCAATAAATGATTAACAATGTTTGTTCTACTGATAATCATAATGTGGACAAAATATTATGGAGTGCTTTTCAAAAATCAAGACAAAGAAGTATTTAAAAGCCGTTCCATGAATCTAGTCTTTTCTAATTTGAAATATGGAAAGGACTATGCTAAACGATGTTCATCACTATTTCATACATAGTAGCAAAAATTTGAATGAAGTATAAGTATTCAATAATGGAAAAATATTTAAATAATTTACCATTTATCTGCCTAAGGAAATAGTATGTAGCTATGTAATAAATTTAAAATGTAATACATGCAGCTCATCTGGTTTTATATGTAGTATAATTTTCACTATCTAAAATAGCTTAAAAAAGACATTTCAAAAGAAGGAAACAAAACTATTAAAAGCAGCTATGCTGCCCATGGATGGTAAGATTATGAGTTCTCTTTTTAACTACCTTACGCCTTGCTGACAATCCAAAATTTCTACAAAGTCCATGCTTTTTATAATAAAAAATTGTAAACAACAAAAAAGTCAGAAATAGCACTCAGCGATTACTGATGACTTCTTAGGGGGAATTAGCATTTTAGCAGGGTTTTATACCCTCATATCTGAAAAAAACATTACTATTTGTTCTGAGCCCATGACATATTTACAAGCAGCAAATGAGAAGGATTATTTCAAATAGGTTTAAGAGTAAGAAGTGGTAGCTGAAAGCTTGATAGAACTGAAGAAACACAGAAACTACAAAAAAACCCTGAAGAGCACATATCATCCAAGAGTACTAGCACTGTCACCAGCAGGGTAAGGGCAAGATAAGGGCAGTACTGTATTTACAGCACAGTCACTGCCTGGAACAACACAGTGCTGATCCTCAGTCATCTGTAGAAGGGTAATCACACTATGTGAACTCTACCTTTGAAGGGCTAGACACACAAATAAGAAATAGCTTAATTCAAAATATTACTTTTTTTAAAAAGGTGATAGAGCAGATAAACTTCAGCTACAAGAAAGGCTTGGTTTTCTATATTTGACTGCTTCCGAAGGCTTTCACTATTTACAGTGTTTTAGGATTTAACAAATTCTGCCAAATATTTGTAGCCTTCTAAGCACTTAAGGATGAAAGTGAATAAACTGAGATTAGTTTCCAATACATACTTCTGGAATACTATATTACTAATGTTACAAACTACAATCTCAATTTTATAAATGAAGTGATGTGATATCAAGGCAAATTTGTGTCATTCCAACCCATGGCCCACACTGTCCACTGTCATTGTATATTTATAAGCCATGAGCCAGAGCTTATATATTACCAACAGTGTATTTTGAGTCTAAACAGATTTCAGCAGGAAAGACTTCCTAATACAATGCAATTACAGAAATGCAAACACACTAAATCTTATGCTACAGGTTTCTCCATGAATTTCACATTAGAGTGCATGTTGTATTGAGTAACTTGATTCAAGGTGGATGATTTGAGAATATGCAAATGTATGAAGTTCGTGAAAAGACGAGAAGTAAATCCATTAATTAGAGTTGCTCGTGGCAGAATCCATAGGACATTTACCCTGTGGAATTCTGCTGCATTCAGAGGACAGGTTGAATTTCCTGGTGTACTCTTGCCATCATTAATCGTTAAATGCCACACAGAAGTGATGCAGTAACCAAAGCCTTATCAACTACGCCAGATTCTACCACCTAGGAACTGCAAGGTCTGCATTTATGATGGACTACCTGAGCTGATAACACATGGAATTATCTAAACAACATTTGCATATTTGTGTAATTATTTTCTAAGGTTAATTAGCTCCTGTAATGCATTTCGCCCTTTGAGACTGCTTACAGTGACAGGTTCACATATTTTCTGAACCACTGCCAAATTTGACAGATTTTTCTTCAGCTAACCTGTTGCTACAAAGATAGAAAAATGTATAATATACACTTTAAACTTACAATTGCCTTAAGAAGACTAAAAATTTAGTGAATTTAAATATTTTTGAAATGTCCAATTTTAAAATCAAAACTTCAAGATAGGTTTTACTTCAAATGAATGTGATTATACTAGCAAGCATATCTAGTAACAAAATTTTATATGAACAAACATACCACTTGTGACTTCAAACTGGCATATACCTATGTCACAAATTTCAGTTATATCACACATAAGTATCACATATAAATATGTCTATAAATAAAAGCTGGGCATGGTGGTATATACCTATAGTCCTAGCTACTCAGGAGGCTGGTGGGAGGATCACTTGAGCCCAGAAGTTTGAGACCAGCCTGGGCAATGAACAGTGAAGTAAGACTTCATCACTAAAACAAAACAACCAAACCAAAAGTAAATATAAGTGTGTGTGTGTGTGTGTGTGTGTGTGTGTGTATATGTGCGTGTGCTCATTCATTCTCATTCTTCTCTCTCTCTCTCTCTCTCTCTCTCTCTCTATCTCTCTCTATCTCTCTTTCCTCAACCCCTCGGAGTTACTACTTGCTACTAATTACTATCCTTACTACTGCCTCTGATTTGCTATTTATATTGGAGATATTAACTGAAGAAAGAACACTAATATAAAATATATACTTGTTTTTACACAAAAATAAAAAGCAGAATTATTTATTCTAAAAACCTAAGACTTTCCATTAGGAAAAGTATGGCTTAATAAAATCCAAATGGAAGGCAGATATTCAAGTCAGATGGATTTTAGAGGTTTCAAAAATATAAGTCACCATTTTGTACCCAACAAATCCATATATGAGATGAAAGAAAATTTGTATTTTTAGCAACTAGCCAATAGAGTATCCTTCCAAAAGAAATGGAACATAAATATCCTATGACCTAGAGAGACACACACAGGAAATTATACACTTTAGCTTTAAGCTTTAAACTTTTAGATGATTATGTTATTTAATTCCTTTGTACATTAACAGAGTATAAATTGTGCATTAAAAAATAAACTATAGGAATAGTTATATGTAAAATATTTTATGTCGCATGAGATATATAATTTTATTTTATCCAATTAAATAATTTGGATTGAAAATTTATCTTAATTTTGGCCAATTTTAAATGTGTGAATGTTCATAAATTGCATATGTTTGTATTTAGTGATTGGAAGGAATAAGGATGCAGATGGGCATATAAAACTAATGAAATAGTATGCATATAATAAAAATATATTAAAAATAAAGGACCATTATTTGGTCTCTAAATATAAAATTGAACCATATGAAGATAAAAATTTTTATTTTTTAAAATGGCAATTTCATAAGATTCAATCCTAAATTAATAAAATACTCAAAGGAACTATAAATTAGAGGTATCTTGAAACTATCAATTTTTCCCTACTTTTTAGGTGTCAAGATATTATTGACAGTAATCAATCTTCAAGGCTATGTTACTTGTCAATATATCTACATTAATATAACTAACTGGTCATGCATAAAGATATTTTAATTAATAAAACTGACAAAAGATTAGTATTCAGAACCATATCAGACAAATTGGAATTTAGCAGATATTTCAACTTTTGCAAATACAAAAGTAAAATCTGATTGGATTCTCAACTCCTCATTTTCTTTAGTCTCTTCCATCTTGTTAAATGGTACGCTTCTATCCACCCAGTTGTTCAAGCCAAAAATTTGGAAGTCACCCATGACATCTCCCTTGTCCCCTATCTCCCATATCTATCCAATTTAACTTATCCTCCAAGTACTTCTAGAACCCATACACTTCTCTCAACCTCCACTCTTATTACCACAGCTCAGGGTGTCACTGTCTCTTGCCCAGAATACAACAACCCCTTGAACTAGCCATATGTTGTCTCTTGTTTAGTCTTTACAATGGCTTCATGACATAGATACTTTATATATCCTGAGTTATTCAGATTAATTTTTTCAAGGTCATACATCTTGCTGGATTGCAAGCTGGTCTGTCTGGTTCTAGTGTCTGAACTTCTATACTATGCTACCTATTCTTTTATATGTGTTGAGTGTTGTTAACAAATGGCTTCAATACAACCTTGTCTTTTATCTGTTTAAATATAAAATTTAAGCTACAATGATCTGAAAAGATGTTAAGGGGAATAAACAAATAATTATGGCCCATCATTCACAAATGTGGTTCTAAATGCTTTGTGATCATGCCATATTGCCAAAAAACAGGTGTGACCTGGAATGGGAGGCAGATAGAGCTGGTAGGATTCTTAGATTCCAAAACTGTGCTATACTGGATTCCTGAGCATTTCCAAAGAGTAAACACTGATGATTCTATTCACTTTAATAAAATCTGTGCTTTCCCCTCCTAATTCAATCTACAATGCAAACATAATAATATTAGCAGCAAGTGCTTCTATAGTGCATACTGTGGCAGGCCTGGATCTAAATACTTTGCAAATATTAACTCATTTAATCCTATAGGTTAGGTAGTATTATTATTCTCATAATCAGATGAACAAAGAACAATGAAGAAATTTACTCAAGAAAATTGTTAGTATATGGCAAAGCTAGAATTAATACCTAGGTGCTCTAACTTCACAGCTGTACTCTTAATTACTTTATACAGCCTTTGATATTAAAAGGCATTTATAATCCTTCTCTGTATGTAGGCATAACCAGTGTTGCCACACTTTACAGCAATGAACCAAAGAGTGAGAGGTCTATAAGACAAAGGCACAAGAATGTTGTTTATGTATATCTCATATAATGTCACCCAGGTTCACATGAAAAAAGATCTTTGCTGAGAAACAGAGTTTATTTTCTGAAAGTTCAATGTGTCCTTCTCTTCCTTGAATAGCTTCTCTCACCTTATAAGAGAAAAACTTGAACCTAACTTGAAACCTATTATTAATTTTCTTCCATTTATACATCTACAACAAAAAAGAAGGCTACGTGAAAAAAGCTAGACAAAAAAGTCTACATATAGTATGATTCAGTTGACAGGAAATTCTAGAAAAGCTAGAACTATGGTGTTAGAATGTAACTTGGTGGTCAGCTGGATCAGGACATGAAAGGAATGACCTGGATGTAAAGGATCACAGAGACAACTTTTGGGGGTGATGTGATGGTAACTTTGTTTGTTTGTTTGTATTTACCATGACTGGTGGTTATACAATAGCATATATTTACCAAACACATATAATTGCATACTTTGAGTACAACTTATAGTATAATATTTATATTTCAATAAAGCTATCTCAAATGTCCCCATCCAATTAAAAAAAATGGTGGTGAATCTTTTCTTTCTAAATGAGATCAGCAAACCATGGCCTGAAACCTGGCTGCCTGTTTTTCTGGAACACAGCCATATACACTTGGTTATGCCTTATCCATGGTTGCTTTCACCTTACGACACTGGAATCAAGTTGTTGAGACAGTCAGTATGGCCTGCAAGCCTAAATTAGTTATTATCTGGCCTTTTAAGGACAAGTTTGTCAACCCTTGCCCTAAATACTTAGGATTCAGTTCCATTTTAGAATGGCAGATTAAACATCTGTGGCTGACTGCAGTATCTCTCCAATCCCCCTAAAATTAAGTAAAAATATTTTTTTTGCAGTACTGGGGATTGAACCCAAGGGGATTCTACCTCCAAGCTACTCCCCCAGCCCTATTTTTTTTATCTTTATTTTGAAACAGGGTCTCACTAAGTTGCAGAGGGCCTCACTAAGTAACTGAGGCTGGCGGCGAACCCGGATCCTCCGGTCTCAGCCTCCCAAGTACTGGGATTACAAGTGTGTGCCACCACGCCTGGCTAAGTAAAATATTTTTAAAAAACAATGACATAAATCTGCAAGGACCAGGAACACAGAAGTAGGAAATCATCAATGATACCATTTAAGAGAATTTCTCTGAACATTAGCTGCTAGATTGAAAAGCTGACCAAATAACCAGTATAAAAGATGAAACTAGATCTATATAAAGGCACATCATTATGAAATTTAGAACCCAGGAATAAAGAGATGATTTTTACAAGTTTCAAGGAAGAAAAATGAAATGAAAGATTAGGATTCAGAACAAGTTTGGGCTTTTCAATAGCAACAGAGGAAGCAAGAAAATGATAAAGAAATGTCTTCAAAATTCAAAAGGAAAATAATTTCCAACTTACAATTCTGCACTCAGCTAAAATGTCATCAAATATACATTAAGATAAAAACACATAGTTGAAAAATTTGTATCTCATTCCTCTCTTCTAAAGAAACAACTAGAAGATATGCTCTTTCAAAGTAAGAAATAAACTAAAAAGGAGGAAGACAAACTACAGGAAACAGGAGTAATAATTCAAGAGAGTGACAAAAGGAATCTTTGGAAGGATGGTAAAGGAAATTGCTAGGATAATAGTTATGAAACAGATGTAGTGGGCAACCAGATCAGCAGTAGTAGTGTCACTCAAAAGAACAGGATGGGCCGGGCGTGGTGGCGCACGCTTGTAATCCCAGTACTTTGGGTGGCGGAGACTGGAGGATCCGGGTTCGCGGCCATCCTCAGCTCTCTCTCTCTCTCTCTCCCTCTCCCTGTCTCTCTCTGTCTCTGTCTCTCTCTCTCTCTCTCTCTCTCTCTCTCTATTTAGTGAGGCCCTCCGCAACTTCGTGAGACCCGGTCTCAAAATTGTTGATATTCTAAGAAAAACATTTTATCTATTGCATATCTAGTTTTCTCATCATCTAAACAGTTAAACTGAAAAATGTAGTACATTTCAGTAAAATAACAAATTGGCATATTTTATTAGCAGTCCTGATTTAATTTAATGTATTTATTTATTGTGTTGTACTGGGGATTGAGTCCAGAGGTGTTCTACCACTGAACTACACCCCTGCCCTTTTTATTTATTTATTATTTTTTTATCTTGAAACAGTATCTCACTAAGTTACTGTGCTGGCCTTGAACAACATACTGGCCTCAAACCTGCGATCCTCCTGTCTTAACCTCTCAAGTATTGGGATTAAAAGCCGGTACCACTGTGCCAGCAGCAGTTCTGATTTTAGAATAAGAGCACACTAAATGTTTCCTTTATTGTTCATCAGAAAATGCAAATACAGAGAACTTCTCTACTATGCTACTTAAAAATTTCCCAGGTAAGAGAACATTCACTAATTTACTTAATAAGAAAAATATGAGAAAAATAAGAAAAATAATATATATTTTGAAATATTGAGCATACTGCATAATTTAAAATAAAACATTCTCAACACAACATTAAGGGCAGGGACTATATCTTACCATTATTAATTATTATAGAAATAATAGTAGCTAACATTTTTTAGGTAGTTACTACTTACCAGCTTCTTGATCAAGCACTTTCATGTATTAATTCACTGAAATTTTGCAATACTACTATGAGGCAGGTACTATTATAGTTCTTATTGTATGGATAAGGCAGAGAGAGGTTGAGCATCTTGCTCAATGTCAAGCAGCTAATTGGTACAGTTTATGATTAGAAACTCAGGAAGACTAAATAGGAAATTCCTAATCTCCTGTGTTCTCTGTCCTATCTTTCCTCCACAAGGACTAGCACAAAGGCCTGCAGTTTTAACTTGTACTTAAATACTTTGTTTAGAAATGTAATTTAATCAATTCAAATATGGCTGTGTATAGATACAAAGTTATCAATACCAATCTCAATGATACATGCTGGGAGGGGAGAGAGGAGGGTGGGACCCAGAGGGAAACACACTGAGTGTGTTTGTTCCTCTCACTCTGAACCTCATTATGATGTATAATTACAATGCACCAACAAAAGTACATTTTAAAATTCCAAAAAAATGTAATTTAAAACAGTTTGAAGACTTTTCTAAAAGAATTATAGGACATTTATTTAATTTTTATTAGAAATCATTAAAACTAAAATAAAATTGCAGGTTCAAGGACAGCTTTAGCAACTTAGCAAGACTTTCAACAACCTAGCAAGACCCTGTTTCAACAATAAAAAGGGCTGGGCTGCAGCTTGGAGGTAGAATGCCTCTGGGTTCAACCTCTAATGCCCAAAACAAAAAACAAAACAAAAAAGAGATGGACTACTATACCCAATAAATAAATTCTAGAACCTCTACCTTGCTTCCCTTTATAGGGTTAAATATACTTTCTTTGTAGAATAATTACTTATTTGAGATTAAATTCACAAATAAGGATTTTGAAGATTGGAAATATGCCATATAATAAAATGTGACTAAGCATCAAATTATTAATATATAAAATATTTTATTATTATTCTTTTTAAAATAAAGTATTTTAAACTGCAAAGATGAATGGTTAAACAAACCAAACTAAAAACCTTATAGTCATATTAGCAAATGAGGCAGTCTCAATTTTAGGATAACAGAACAAAAGGCTTCAAAGAATTCTAATATACTATAAAGATTGTCAGAAGTAGACTATCACATAGTGACCTTGCTGGCGCCTAACTCACCTAACAGTATTTGGAAGTGCATTGTTTCAAATCAATAACTAATTAACAAAGTACAAAAGAAGTTGCACTGTTTCCTTAGCTCCTTGTTAAAAATGGCTTTTGGCAGCACATGGGCAGAAAGGTCGCTTTTATGACATCTCCAGGAGCCTTTCAACACCCTGCCTCTGTCAGATTAAATTACTTTTAGCAATTAATTGTCCTAAGTTAAAACAGAAGCACATTTGTTACAGCAGGTTGTCATAATGACATGGTGAGTAGTTGTTTTGATATGAATTTCTTCTACTGACCTTCTATCATATCTTAATTTTTGTGGTTGACCTAACTGGAAGATTGGGAGCACATCTTAGCTCAAAGAGCACAGACCAAACCTTGGGGGTCCTGGGATAAGACACCAACAAATAATCGAAAAAAAATTCCACAGATACTTTCAGAAGCAGAGTTTATAAAAAAAAGGAAAATGTAACTTAAAAGTTAAATTTAAAACAAAATTCTTAATGAATAGAAAAACACAGAATGTAAAATAAAAACAAAGTTTTCTATTGAGTTCATTTACATGAGACTATAGGATCATTAACACATTGTACCAAAGTTAAACTGTTAGAAATAGTATGCTATAAGGAAGTATAAATAATTTAAAAATGTAAATCTGAGGTAGAATATATATATATACATACACACATATGATATATAATATCTTTGATGAATATGCTCTGTTTAAATCTCTATAACTTTATAAAATCAGTTACCAATAATAATTCCTTACCAAATCACTTTCTTTATAAATCTGCATTTAAATAGAACTGAAAAAAAACCAAGAACTTACCACCTACTTGAGGAATATAATACTTTGGTGAATCTAGTAATAGGATGGATAGTATGTTTAACAGTGAGTGACATATGCAAATTTTTGTCCCAAAGGTAAAATATTTTTATAGTTGATTTTTCTTCATATTGCTATAAATCTGCTACATCCTTTAGCTATTTTAAAATTTATGAGAACTTCATAGAGGATAAAAAATTCTAGGTGAAAACTAGGCCAGCTCAAAAGGACAAGGAAAATGAAAAGGCGAGAGATTTTCAAGAAATCCTAAACCTATGAAAACAGTGATAACAACAGCTATCTATCATTTTTCAGTGCTTACTGTGTATTTGATATTGTGCTAAATGCTTAATATGCTCTAATTCAGTCAATCCTCACGATACCCTGGGCGGTTGCTGCTATTATTCTCTCCTTTTTGCAGATAAGAGGACTCGACACTTGAGGCGGCTGAGTCATTTGCCCAACATAACATAGCTACTGGAGTCTTGTTAACTCTAGACATTGCGATCTCAAATTAGTTCTACAGTAATTCTATGTACATATACATACATGTATGCTTATGTGTATTGTGTGTGGGGTATGTGTATACATCTAAGAATAACTGTACTCTGAAGATAGAATTTAGGGCTAATACATGGTTTTGCCTGGAAAACTGACCTTTAATTCTTCTAATTTACAATGTGCATCGAGGAAAAGGCCAGAACCACTGGCCAACGATTAGTACCCAGAGAACAGGAGACCTACAACTAGAGTTTGCTGTGCAGTTAGGCGGGCCCACAAGGATATTGAGAAAGATGTAATGTGTTTGTGTGTGCGTGTGTGTGTGTGTGTGTGTGTGTGTGTGTTAGGGGTAGGGAGTAACTGATGCTCTGAAATATCTGATGGGTCCCTTACCATGACCAGGTGGATACTTGAAGGCCAGAGACTCTTGCTCTTCTTCCTTAGAGAATGTCTCTGAGTCCTCTGCTCTATAGAGTTGCCTGTGAGCAGTTAGGTTTTTATATTCTTTATCTACATTAAAGAAACTTGGTGATATCTTTCTGGGACTCATCACCAAACTGTGAACACCATGCTCTAGAAATACAAATTTAGGCTCTTCTTATTTGCAAATATGCTATACAGTAGAAATGGCAATATTAAAGCCATACACATTTAATATTTGGAGTGATGTTAACATTTTTTTCAGAACTAGTGGTGCTGGTGGCTATGATTTATTAAAGCAAAATATCCAAAACAAAATCAGCAAAGGGAAAAAAGTTGCACAGGACAAAACCAGAGGAGACGGGCCAAAAGCTTCTAAGACTCTCCTCCCAGTGGAGTCATACAGGATATGCTTAAATTCTCTAGCAACAAATTGTGACAACAAATGCGAAATATTGGGGGTCTTACTGGAAGGCTGTCTCATAGGCAGGTTCTATATAGCACTTACTAAGATTCCAGACTTGCAAGGAATAAGGAAGTGTTTGGCATAGAATATATTGTTTGCATAAACAGTTTAGGCTCAGTGAACCACTCTTAGCAGGTGAGTGTGCTATGTTCCTCCTGAAATCCAAGTTCCAAGATGCCAGCCACATGCCAGCTTTGTAGGCAAGCTTTCCTAAGCCAGCCATCTCAGGCATGCTCAGTACACTTCTTGATTCTCATGATAATCTAATGGAGTAGACAGGTCCTGGGAGATACTTTGTATTCGTCTCTCTTCTTTAGCCTTCATCTAATCAATTAGCATATCCTGCCCATTGGCCAGACTAACACTGAATTTTGAAACTGTAATCCTAAATACTTCTAGAATCCATCATCTATTTCAATTACCTAGGAAGAAAAATTAATAAGCATTTATGCACTGGAAGTGATAGTGTAAAAAGTGTAGGAATGAGAATCGAAAGACAAATAATTGTTATAAATAGTTACCTACTAGCAAATGTAAAAGAATTAATCTAGAAAAAGAAACATTATCATGTAAAGAATTATAGTATCTATAACATAACATTATGCTAATAAAGATAGTGATAAGGGGAAGCCAGAGAAAGAGAAGACTTATAAGAGATTGTTGTTGTCGGTGGCAGTATAAAGAGCTACAATTCTAACTTTAATTTGGTATGTGAGGAAGGGAGAGGACAGAAAAAGAAAAGGAGGACTAGTGTGATGGTGAGGGACTGCCAGATACTAAATGTTCCATAAACCCTAAATAGTTATTTAGAATATCATTGGTAAGTGTAGACAGATATTTAAAATGAACAGAATAATACCTAGGAATAAAGGTGAGGGTATAGGAATTCACTCTAAGTTAAAAGTAGCACTATAATTGCTTAAGAAATTTTAAATAAAATATACCCCTGTAATAAGCAAAAACAAATTTCTGCAGGTTTAAATACTTAAATATCATTAAAGAAAAAAGTCTCTTCAATAAAATCAGGGTCAGGAAAATTATCCATATGGAAAAATATGAAATTGGATTTATACCTCATTCCAAACATAAAAATCAACTCCACACAGAATATAAACTAAATGTGAAAGGAAAATCTCTAAAGCGCACATGAAAGAAAATAGGTGAATGTATTCATGCCTCAGAGTACATAGGATTTTTAAAATAAGACATTAAAGGATAAACTATACAGAGAAAAGGATACATTTTAGTATATTAAAAATGTTCTCGAAAGATATGAAAAGACAAGCCACAGCAGAAGACTGATGTGCAGTATGTAAATGATATCTATAAATCAATATGAAAAGATTTCTAAAAATAACAAAATGGGCGCACACATTAACAGGCAATTCACAGAGGAGGAAACAAAGATGCTCAATTAAAAATGTTTAAGTATATGACCTCATAAATAACAAAGGAGATGCCAATTGAAATCACAACAAGGTACCATATCACAGTCTCCAGACTTCAAGAATTAAAAAGTCAGGCAATACAAACATTTGAGAAGGATGTGAAACAACAGAAATGGTCATATATAATTGATCATAATAATTCACAGAATTACTATGGGAAACAATCTGGTATTACCCGGTGAAGCTGACCCAGCAATTCTACTCTTCAGTATATAATAAAAAAACATTCTTGCATATGAGCACCAGGAAGCATGCATAACATGTTCACGAGAAGCTTAGACTATTAATTCAAAAAATGAGAAAACATACCAACAATGTCCATCAATGGCAAAGTGGATAAACACCATACAGAAGTAAAACTAAGTTATTGCTAAACATATAAATGGATATTGTAAAAAAACCCAAATATGATAGAAATAAAACAAACAGGAGAAAGAAACAATATAATAAATACCTTACCTAAGAAAATGTACATATTTAGTAAACTATAATGAAAATCAAAAGAGCATTAACACAAAATTTATACCTCTGAGAGGGAGAGACAAAGATGTGATTAGAGGGGGCACATGTGGGTTTTCTACAGTATGGGTAAAATTCTATTTAAGTTGGGTGAGTACGATGGTATTGTTTTATTATAGCTTTTTAAACCTCACATCTTTGTTGCATTTTTTTTTTTTTTGCGGTACCGGGGATTGAACCCAGGGGCGTTCTACCTCCGCGCTACACCCCCGGCCCTATTTTTTATACTTTATTTTGAAACTGGGTCTCATGAAGTTGCAGAGGTCCTCACTAAGTAGAGAGAGAGAGAGAGAGACAGAGAGAAAGAGAGAGAGAGAGAGAGACAGGGAAAGGGAGAGAGAGAGAGAGAGAGAGAGAGAGAGCTGAGGCTGGCCGCGAACCCGGATCCTCCAGTCTCCGCCTCCCAAAGTACTGGGATTACAAGCGCGCGCCACCACACCCTGCCTTGTTGCATATTTTATAATAAAACATTACAATAATTAAAAGTTAATAAAACCATAAAAAGACTAGATGAAAATATAAGTGTCTACTCTGCACAGTTCCTGCCATAACTGATCCTGGGTGTGGAATCAAATGTACTAGATATGATGATAAACAGTCACCTTTGTTTTCTTAGTCATGTTGTGTGGCTCCAATTAGGGAAGAGCTTTGCAATATTTATGTTAAAATGAACACAATAAACAGCTGAACTCCAGTTCTGGCTCAAGATGTATAATAAGCAACTAAGGAAAAAATCACTATATTTGTTTTGAAAGCCAACATATTCTTTCAAGTATTGCTTTTTGTGAAAGAATAATTTTATTTCTAGTGTTAAAATTTCTAGTTTAACCATCTTCCCCCAAACGCAAACACACATTTTATTTCTTGCTTCTGTGCTTTTGATTATATAATTTCTTCTGTTCTAAATACACTTTTTTTCTCCAGATTCCATCTACAGTAGCCCCCCCACACACTTATCTGTGGAAGATACTTCCCAAGACTCCCAGCAGATAACCTGAAACTGCAGATAGTACTGAACCCTATATATTCTTTTTTCCCCCGCATACACAGATACACAAATATAATGCCTTTTCCATTGCAATTAAGCTTTCATTCATTACTGTAGCCATAACTTTTGCAGTTTGATCTGTAACAGCAAAACTAGTATGAATTTCTTTTTCCTTCTCACAATTTTATGGGTAAGAAGATTCGATCTTAGTAACATCAGCATATGATATTTTTCCCCTTACTAAGTCAAGAACTTTCACCTTTTCATTTAAAAGAAGCACTTTATGTATTCTCTTTGGCATATTCAAATTGCCAGCATGACTACTCTTACATTTTGGGGCCATTATTATGTAAAGTAAGGGTTACTTGGACATAAGCTCTACAATACTGCAACAGTCAATCTGGTAACTGAGACAGCTACTGGGTGACTAACAGGTAGATAGCATATACAGTATGGATACACTGAATAATGGGATGATTCCTGTCCTTAGCAGGATAGAGTGGTATGGCAGGAGATTTAATGACACTACTCAGAAAGGCTCACAATTTAAAACTTCTGAAACTTTATTATTATAGTTTTCCATTTAATATTTCTGGATGACAGTTGCCCAAGGGTAACTGAAACCAAGAAAAGTGAAAGCACAAATAAGGAGAGACTACTGCATTTTCTTTCTTCAACTTCTACTGTTCTTTTTTTTTTTTTTTTTTTTGCAGTACTGAGGATTGAGCCCAGGGGCTCTACCTCCGAGCTACACCCCCAGTTCCATTTTTTATTTTTATTTTGAAACAGGGTCTCACTAGGTTAATGAGAGTCTTAATACATGCTGAGGCTGTCCTCCAACCTGTGATCCTCCTGTCTCAACCTCCCAAGTACTGGGATTACAGGTGTGCGCCACCATGCCCAGCTCTATTGTTCTTTTTAAGCTCTGCTAATTTATTTAAGGTACATTTCAACTTTCACTTCCTCTGGGAAATTTTCCCTGGATCTTCTATTCTTTCCCTCCCCAACTCCCCATAAAATCTGGATTATGTCCAACTTGTGCTGTCAACCTAAGTACTATCAAGAATCTAGTATTCTTCCATGACTGTGCCTACCTAATTATTACTGTGTTTCTGTAGGAAGGGTCATGTGCTTTTTTTTTTTTTGCCATACTGGGGATTGAACCCAGGGGCATTCTACCTCTGATCTACACCCCCAGCTCTATTTTTTTATTCTTTATTTTTGAAACAGGGTCTCACTAAGTTGCAGAGGGCCGTGAACCTGCGATCCTCCTGTCCAGCCTCCCAAGTACTGGGATTACAAGAATGCACCACCACAGCTGGCATCATGTGCTATTTGCTATTGTGCCTACCACTGTGCTGTTCAATAAATATTTCATGAACTATTTCAGAACTTATTGGTTGAAAGAACATTTAGAAAATTTTCTCTGAAAAACCATTTGGTTAGCAAGCTAGCAACTGAACCATAAACTTATTACCAATAGTTGGTTGAGTTATTTATACAGATTGCTATTGGTCACAGAATGTAATTCACATGAATATGCTCAGAGCCTATTATCTAGTGTTGATGCTATATTTAATCACATACTTGATCTCAGCTTCTTCTGACTCTATTTATACATTCCCAATCAAAATTCCACCACATTTCAGTCTATTTATTAATATACATATAGTGACATAAAAGAAGACTATGGATAGTACCTAAATCACTGAATTTTTAAATCCATAAATTATACCAGGTTTTAATGTTAATGGTTCAGTCTAACGACTGAAATAGTAAGACCATTTCCACATCATAATAGTGCCAATAAGAAGTTCCCCTGGAAGTCCTAAGCTGCTTGATCTGGAAAACCTGTGCAGTGCACCACAATTTCAACTTACTTACGTAAGCATAAAAATGAATCAGAAACTCAAATGATGATTCTATCACAGAAAACCTTGTTAAGCAGACTATTATTTGAGCCCTAAGAAATAGAAGATGAATTAAATATAAGCTTTTCTTTTAAGTAGATGTCTACTTTGGGGTTTAAATATACAAACTGAATTATATCTGTAATTTGGCAATGTGCTAAAAATTATGCTAAACACAATATACAAGGTGGCAAAAGAGGTCTGTGATTATTTGGGGTGTGTGTGTGTGCCCCTCTGCACATGCCTGTTTTTGCACTGGAACAGGGGAGGGGAGGATGAGAGTGTCAGGAAAAGTTTTAATAAAGGGGCATTCAGGTTAGGTATTAAATATAGGACAAGTATTTTCCAAAGAACACTCTAGAATTTGAACAGAATCTTGTAAGATGCGTAATAACATCAGATGCTTCTGTATAATGTTCCACTTTTAAGTGTTCAATTGAATAATATTATGAAAATAATATTTCATTCCAAATATCTCAAAATAACTATTATAAGCTGAATAATCTGGCCTACTTCTTCTTTTTTTTTTTTTTTTTTTTTTTTGCGGTACCGGGGATTGAACGCAGGGGCGTTCTACCTCCGCGCTACGCCCCCGGCCCTATTTTTTATACTTTATTTTGAAACCGGGTCTCACGAAGTTGCGGAGGGCCTCACTAAGTAGAGAGAGAGAGAGAGAGAGAGAGAGCGAGCTGAGGCTGGCCGCGAACCCGGATCCTCCGGTCTCCGCCTCCCAAAGTACTGGGATTACAAGCGTGCGCCACCACGCCCGGCTCTGGCCTACTTCTGATAATTATATTAATATAGAATAATTTAGAGTAACTGCCTGTTTTTTTTTTGTTTGTTTGTTTGCTTGTTTTGTTTTGTTTTGTTCCTTTTGGAAGTAAGGGCCTGGAGAGATGAGTTCAGAATATTCCTTCTCACCAGTCATCTCTGGCCAGTGAGGGGGAGATGCCTCTTGACACAGAGACAATAGGTATAAAGAAAGCAGCATCTTAGACAGCTGTTGAACACGATAGGCAGACCATCCTCATTATGTAGGATGGGCAGATTCTGCAGATGAAGTGTGAGGAAACCCAGCAAGGACAAAAACTCCTCAGAATGTAGGATGGGAATAGAACCTGAAACAATGATTGGACTCAATGGTATCATTTCAGTGGCACACACATGTGTGCATGCACATGTGCACATGTGCGTGCATGCGTGCGTGTGTGTGTGTGTATGTGTGTGTGTGTGTTTTACTGAGGATTGAATCCAGGGGCATTCTACCTCTGAGCCACACCCCTATTTCATTTATTATTTTGAAACAGGGTCTCACTAAGTTTCTGAAGCTGGACTCAAACTTGTGAGCTTGCTGCCACAGCCTCCCAAGTACTGACATTACAAGTGTGCCCAACCACACCCAACTTCAGTGGCTTTTAAAATAGAATTTCTTTGGCCTCCTGAGTATGCCCTCAATAAACTAGAAGGCTACTCAATGGAAAAAGGATACACTTTTATACCCTTTGAATATCTGGTTTTCAATTACTATTCTTTCTAAACATTGAAATATTTGAGGTCTAGGGCTGAGGATGTAGCTTGGAGGTAGAATGCCCCTGGGTTCAATCCCCGGTACCACAAAAGAACGATAATGTTGAAATATTTAAGGTCAATAAGCAACTACTGGTGCATAATCTTTGCTCAATGTCTGTTATTGCTATTCAAACTACTAACATAACTTAAAGTCATTTATGACTATCCATTAAAAGAAATGTGACACATTCCTTCATATTTTAAAATATTTTCAGTTTTAGTTTTTTATAGTCTTAGAAGAAATACTTATTCTCTAATCTAGCTACTAGGTTCTACTTCTGGGTTTCCCTATGAAGTGTCAGTTTGCCATACTTGTCAAAATAAATTTATCAATCAGTCACTCATTTAACTAATATTTGGTTTACCCACCATGTGCCACACATTGTAGATACAAAGATGAATAATATAGGATGAATATTCCTTTAAGTACAAGACAAACATAAATAACTCCCCAGTGCCATGAAGAGTAGACTAACTGAAGACAAAATAAGATCCATATTCAAAGTATTTAGTACATGTCTGGCATACAGTAAGCTCTCAAGAAAAGGTATGAGAAATGATTCATTATCAGGATAATCTCAATCAGCATATGAGAATCCAAGTAAAATGGTACATTTCTGCCTATGTACTCAATCACCAAATATTCACTCAGTGCCCACTTTGTACCAGGACTGTGCTCGTGGCACATCGGTGACAGCATATAGATATCTGCTCTCTCAGGGCTTACATTCCAACAGTGATAGACAATCAACAATATTTAATAGACAAGTGAATTATTTGATGTGTTAGAAGGTGATAAGTGTTAAGGACAAAGAAGAGAGCTGGGTAAGAGGAATGGGAGAAGGGTAGGCAGGGCTGTAATTCTAACCAGGATGGTTGAGGTGTGCCTGTGCTGAGAGGACACTGGAGAGCATACTCAAAGAATTTCAGGAAGTTACCAAGCATGTATCTGGGGACAGAATACAGGAACACGCCTGGCAGGTTCCAAGAATATCAAGGAGGCAGAATGGCTTAAGTGAAGGGGAGAGGGACAGGGAATGAAGTTTAAATGATGAGGACAGGGATTTTGCTATTGTCCAAACAAAGCCAAACCTCAAAGTCATTTAGTTCAACTTTCTTATGTATTATGTATGTTCAAGGCAACTTGTTAGGTGCTGCAAGTACAAAAAGATAATTAACTCAGAATCTTTATGATAAGTAAGCTTGTAATATTCCCATATAGGGAATAACTTATATGAAAGCTTTTCTAGTAAAATCTAATGTAGGAGTCATGAGGGAGTATAAAGAAGGCAGGTATGTGAAGCAGATAAGCAGATATTTAAGTATTAGAATGAAACCTCCTCGTCTGGGCATCGTGGCACCTGCCTGTAATCCCACTACTTGGGAGGCTGAGAGAGGAAGATCACAGGTTTGAAACTGGCCTCAGCAACTTAGGGAGGCTCTCAGCACCCATTGAGACCCTGTTTCAAAAGAAAAAATAAAAAGGGCTAGGGGTGTAGCTTGGAGATAGAACGCCCTTGGGTTCAATTGCTAGTACCACCACTACCACAACCATAAAAAAAAATGAAACCTCAAAAATTCTCCTACTATACTCCAACAGTTAATCATTTGCAACAGAGCATGCCCCTCACAGACTCCCATGAAGATTAATTTGTTCATTATTTTAATCCTTTTTGAAGAAAGTTGCTTGGTTAGATCTTTTGCCTAAAAGAACTATTTAAACCCACACAAGAAGAAACCAACAACAATAATATCATTAGCAATTAAGAAAACATGAAGAAAAAACTAAATAAAAGAATGGCTTTTAATGAAAACTGCTGATCATCAACTTCAGATTATATTTCCTAAAGGATAAAATGTAAGTAAAAATGTTTTGTGATCTACAAAGCTTTGTAGGCTAGGTGCAATTATTATCAAATTGCATTATTTCTCCTAAACAACAAGTGTTATACAGCAAAACTACCACAGGTCATTGGTGGAAGAGGTGAAAGCAAAAGAAAGAGAAAATTAGTTAAGGGATGTTAAATGGCTCTATCACTTTAAAAATGTTCTATATATGTTTGACTAGCTTCACTTGTGCTAAAAGTGGGGGGCAAAACAATTTGAAGCATCATAAATGCACCCTACCACAGTACTGGAAATTGAAATGTTACAGTTTTCAGAATGTGTAGAAAATCCACCAAATTAATTCCTTTTAGGAGCCAAATTTTAACGTGGTTATAAATAATACTTAATAAGAAATTATGTTAGATAACATTATATAAAAGAATTTATATAAACAACTTGCAAAAATTAAGGTTCTCACTATAGTACATTGTATTTAGTAAAGAAAATGTATAAAGCAATTCTCAATTTTTACAATTCAATGTGGTCTATAATTGAATCTCTAGGTATCTGACTAGACACATTAATAGTTGACTAATGACACATTAGTAGTTGTGAAAGGACCTTTTAATTTCCCATTGAAAAAATAAATTTTCCCTTTTTCATATCCTACAACAAACACACAAACTCTATCAAAATATGTACCAGAATCTGCCTAATATCAGAGTTGCTTGCCTCTCCACTAGACTGTGAGCTCCTGGAGAAGAGGGATTCTGGCTTTTCCATCTCCATGTCTTACAAAGGGCTAGATGGATATTTTGTAGATAGTGTTCAACTGAACTGAATGTGTAAAGATCCATCCCAGGTTACATTTCTTTGGCTTCAAGATACAATTCGCGTGTGGATATGTTACCCTGGCTAATTTCATGTGTCTTGAGGAGAAACATGTTATTTTCCTCTCATCTTTTACCCCTAATATCTAGCACTTGGGACATGGCACAAACACCAGTGAAGGTATAGTAGCAGGATACAACCTATAACTGACACTGTATGTTTATCGTACTGTTATTTCTGGTATCTTGAAAGTGACAGAAGAAATTTTAAAAGTAAAAGGCATTATGTAAACAATTAGGACACTTAGAAGCTAACATCTGTATTTAATCCACTTAGTTATTACTTCCTAGATTTACCACCTCACAATATATCTCTTTTTAATAATATGACATCTAGTACTGGGGAGAATTTAAACCTTCCCTCCACCTGCTTTGACAAATAAAAGAACACAGCTGACTACAGTGATGCATAAATAGTAGGGACCACTGCTTGCCAAACTGTAGTCAGGTGGTATTTATACAACTCTTGGAGCCAAATATGGGTAAATGTAGGGAAAAGGATGTACTTCTATGTTATCTCTAAAAGGGCTAACCCATAAGTACATATAGTATAAATGCTGTACAACTTCAGGCAGGGGTTGTTACCTGAGACTTAGCAGCTAGGCAGCCCTGCCTTATCCCATATTCCATCCATCTAAGATGACGTAGATTCTAAAAGGCACCCGTATTTTATGTACTATTAAGAGAAAACAAATGTTGCCAAATAATTCATGATATGTCATTAGTTTTTAAAGATGCATCCCAAATTCAGAGATGTTAAAATGTGATCAATGAAAAAGGATGATAATCCAAGCAATCTTCAATTGACTGAGAGATATTTTCCCAAATAATAGCCCCTTTTCTGATTGCATTGCTATATATGCAGCTTGTACACAAATTTCTGAGGTAATTTTCATTCTCCTGTGTGAAATTGAAACAAAGAATATTAGGAGTGAATGAAGTATAGTTAATGTCACAATTCACACATAATGGGCCAAGATTTTCAAATTTATGTTCTTCCTCTTCAATCTTAAACTTTATTATTTTAGGAATATTGTTTTCAACTAACTTTTAGTTAAAATCTGAATTACTTAATGAGCCCTTATCTCTTCCCTGCCTAATCTCTCTCTCTCTCTCTCTCTCTCTCTCTCTCTCTCTCACACACACACACACACACACACACACACACACACACACATCCTCCTCAGCTATTTTGACAAAGGCCAGAGGAAATGCTACTTCAGAATATGGATGGAGAGTAAAAACTGGTTCTATATCAATAAGCAGAATGGTAAATTGAAAATCTATGTCCTAGTACCAAATTTGTCATTAAGCACACTGTATAATTTCCTTTAATCTCAGTTTCCTCATCTATGTCTACAAATGAAGTGGATGGACTTGGAATGTCTCAAAAATATCTACTGAATTTTAGACATTACCTTTTGGCAACCTATTCTGGAAGAATCCTTCTCTTATAAATAATGTTCTTCCTAAATATACTCTTTATATAAAATAGTAAACAAATATGGACTGAATGGATGTGTATACTCCCATTAATATGGTTTTAAAATATTCCACATTGCCAAACATTTAGAACAGAAACATTACAAAAAATTTGAGTTCCTCTTCTTTTTTATATACTTTTATTTGGTGCGTTGTAACTATACATCATATTGGGGGGTTCCTCTTCTTAATAATGACTAAACAGATTTTATTTTAATAAATTTACTTAATTTACCAGTACAAAGTTCTTATTCTGTTAAAACTTTCAAGTTGATGGTTCAAAATTTATAATTAATCATCACATAGCTCTAGAAATTATTGATATTGCTATGATAAAAACATAAAACTGTGACCTAGAATATTTAAAATACTTTAAGGAGAAATAGTGACTATTTAAAGATACCAGATTCTTTAAAATATTAAATATAATAGTGAAATGAATGTTAGAGCCCTATAATATTTCTGCCCATTGCCTTCTGGGGGAGAATGGATTTTCTGAAATTTCACAGGGAAACACGAATTATCAGACATTTAGTAAGTCATATTAAAGCATATAGAAAAACAGATATATTTAAGAATGATTTTTAGAACAAACAAGTTAGAGAAAGTCTTGATAGATGACCACTAAAATTAATATTTAGGGCTAATTTTATCTTTATTTTCACAGGTTCCCTAATGAGTCACTAATTATAATGTATAATTTATTATTTTTCAAGAAGAAACCACTTTTTTTCTTTAATGAATATAATATTGAGAATAAAATTAATATTATATGAATATGAGATGAAGTTGATAGTATTTTAAAATATAATTTAATGTTCTGGACAAATAAATTTAAACATACAAGTTTATAATGTTTACAAATGCACATATACAACTCAGAGTGAAATGAGATGAATCTGTAAGGAAGACACTCAAGTCTCTCAATGAGCGTGTTACATTGCCCGCTTTGTTACACATTAGAGCTGTATTTAAAAGTGCTTGCGTCCACTGATGTAAGCCATAGTGTGCATGTGTGAACTGGAACTGCCTAAAATACCACCGAGTGGGGGGAGAGTAGGGAGCACCTTGCAGATTGGCTGAGAACAAGCACACTAACGTAAAGACAAAATGAAGCCGGGCATGGTGGTGCACGCTTGTAATCCCAGTACTTTGGGAGGTGGAGACCGGAGGATCCGGGTTCGCGGCCAGCCTCAGCTCTCTAGCTCTCTCTCTCCCTCTCTCCCTCTCTCTCTCCCTCTCTCTCTCTCTCTCTCTCTCTCCCCTTAGTGAGGCCCTCCACAACTTCATGAGACCCGGTTTCAAAATAAAGTATAAAAAATAGGGCCGGGGGCGTAGCGCGGAGGTAGAACGCCCCTGCGTTCAATCCCCGG
>PVJS01017560.1:0-36027 GCA_004027185.1 Glis glis
AGGCAAACAGGTATAAGGAGAGGAGAGGAGAGAGAGAGAGAAGAGAGAGAGAAAAAGAGGAGAGGAGAGGGAAGGAGAGAGAGAGAGGAGGAGAGAGAGAGGGGGAGGGGGAGGGAAGGGGAGGGGAGAGGAGAGGAGAAGAGAGGAGAGGAGAGAGGAGAGAGGAGAGAGGAGAGGAGAGGAGAGAGAGAGAAAGAGGAGAGGGGAGGAGAGAGAGACAGAGAAAGAGAGAGAGAGAAAGAAAGAGAGAAAGAGAGAGGAGGGAGAGAGAGAGGGAGAGAGAAAGAGAGGGAGAGAGAGAGAAAGAGAGAGAGAGGGAGAGAGAGAGGGAGAGAAAGGGGAGAGAGGAGAGGAGAAGAGAGAGAGAGAGAGAGAGAGGAAGAGGAGAGGGAAGGAGAAAGAGAGAGAGAGAGAGAAAGGGGAGAGAGAAGAGGAGAGGAGAGGAGAGGAGAGGAGAGGAGAGGAGAGGAGAGGAGAAAGGAGAGAGAGGAGAGAGAGAGAGAGAGAGAGAGAAAGAGAAGAGGGAAGAGAGAAGAGAGAAGAGAGAAGAGAGAGAGAGAGAGAGAGAGAGAGAGAGAGAAGAGAGAGAGAGAGAAAAGGAGAGGAGGGGGAGAAGAGAGAGAGACAGAGATAGAGAGACAGAGAGGCTTTCTTATGGTTCCTGCTTTTTTCAAAGACAACCTGGTGAAGGTAGCGATTCCATGGGTCTGGGGTCTCGGTAGTTTACGGTGGGTGGGTCGTTTTCAGGATCCCAGGGCTGACAGCAATCTCCATTATTTGATCAGTAGATTCGTTGGAAAGTCCCCTACCATTGGTTTCTTAACCTATCACATATCTTTTGCTTAAGCTATTTATTGGTGGGATAATTAAGTGAACAAATTTCTAGTAACTTTTAAGTTGTAAGTGAAGATTTGTAGATTTCTTAGAAATTTGGGAGTGGCAGGCTTTGCTTAGGGAGTGAATCTATGAGGCACTTTGTCATCAGGTTTTCATATTAAAGTTATATTTTCCTTGTCCTTCTTTTATGTCTCCTTTCCGCTCATTTTTTAAAATTTTTTTCTATCTCAAATCTGTCCTAACACAATAGATGAGTATTTTATTTATTCCCATTTATTTGAAATTCTACTTTCTATCATATAGGAATATCTCATAAGAAAGTCACTGTATAGATGGACCCTGGAGTAATTTATCTTGAGGATAGTGTTGTACTTCCTTCTGCTTCTGTGATTTTTTGTTGTTATTTGGTGGCATGGGAGAAAGAGGGATATTCTTTTTTACAATTTAAAAGGTATGGTTAAAGCCAGGCGTGGTGGTGCACGCTTGTAATCCCAGTACTTTGGGAGGCGGAGACCGGAGGATCCGGGTTCGCGGCCAGCCTCAGCTCTCTCTCTCTCTCTCTCTCTCTCCCTGTCTCTCTCCCTGTCTCTCTCTCTCTACTTAGTGAGGCCCTCCGCAACTTCGTGAGACCCGGTTTCAAAATAAAGTATAAAAAATAGGGCTGGGGGTATAGCTCGGAGGTAGAACGCCCCTGGGTTCAATCCCCGGTACCGCAAAAAAAAAAAAAGGTATGGTTAATTTATTTCTTTTTATATAGTAATTAAATTGTAAAGGTTTTATCTTATTTCAATAATCTCTATATCTTATAAATTATTCAATGTAACATGTTCATAAATTTATATCCTAAAGATTATGAAAATATTAAGTTACTGTTCTATATCCAGGAATGACCCTTGTCATATAATCCAATTGTTGTTATAGTACATTTATAAAATGTATCAATGGTACTATTAATAATTTCTAAAAATCATGATGGGCCCAGGTAAACTCATTTTTTAGTTATTCTATGCCCTCAATTTTTAATAATTAAAAAGCTTTGATATTGAGGTATAAGTACATATAGGAAAGTGCACGAGTCATGAAGGTAAAGATGCAAAAAATTCTCAATATGTATGCAT
Organism: Glis glis; assembly: GCA_004027185.1. Classification (NCBI taxonomy): domain Eukaryota; kingdom Metazoa; phylum Chordata; class Mammalia; order Rodentia; family Gliridae; genus Glis; species Glis glis. The sequence continues at coordinate 1,956 of PVJS01017560.1, forward strand.
CTGTGTGACAGTCCTGCTATCAGCACATAGAACATTTCAAGAAATGTCCACTACTTCTAGTCTCCTACTTACCTCTCTTGAAAGAGGCAGCCCAGCTCTGACTTCTAGCAATAGGAACTCTTGTCGCCTATTCTTGAGCTTTTAAACTCTGAATTGTATGCTATATATTCTGTAATATATACTGTGTATTCATTTTTCTTTTTAGCTTCCCTACTCTCATTTGAAATTTACCCATAATTCTTTCCTGTAGTACTGTATGTAGTATTTGTTTTGTTTTATGTGTGGCATTCCACTGTGTAAACTTACTACCACTGATTTAATGGTTAATGGGAATTTGAGTGGTTTGCAGTGATTTGCTATTATGAAAACAGCCGCAGTAAAGAGTCCTGTGTGTCTTTTCTGATGGGCCATCTATTCTCATGTCTTAGTTCTCTACCTAAATGCAGAATGTCTACCACAGGATAGAAGTATGTTTAACTTTCATAGATACTATCAAATTGTTTAAGTGGTTCTACCATATTGCTTTCAGCAGCAATGTATCAGATTTTCAGTTGCTATACATCATTGACAAAATTGGCTTATGCCTATAATCCTAGTACTTGGGAGGTTGAGACAGGAGGATCACAAGTTCAAAGCCAACCTGGGCAACTTAGTGGGACCTTGTTTCCAAATAAAAAGGGCGGGGAGGGGGGGCTCAAAGTATAGCTCAGTCGTAGAACATCCTAGGTTCAACCCCCAGTACCACTAAAAAAAGAAAAGGGGGATTGTCTATCTTTCATTTTTTTCGTTAACATTTAGTATTTATTAGGTGCTTACCATGTACCACATATTGTATACTAAACACGGTTCTCTTAATCAATGTATCTATTCCATTCTTTCTCAGCCTCCCAAGTACTGGGATTACAAGCGTGCGCCACCACGCCCGGCTTGCTATCTTAATTTTTAAGAAATGTAGCTTGTGAGGTTTCTTTCCTGTGTTAGTGTTTTTCATATCCTATTTAAGGAAACTTTCACTACTTCCAAGATGTGTATCTATGTTTTCTTTGAAAACTAATGTTTCTCACTAAATTGTAGTGGCATAGTTTTGTGAATTAGAAAAATGCATAAGTATATATCTACTTCAGTATTATCCTATATAAGTATACATTTATTTTCAATATTCTGTTTCACTGGTTTGTTATAATAATGGTATGAATACCGCACTGGCTTAAATACTGCGACTTTAATTTCTGATATTTGGTAACATGACTCTCCAACTTGCTTTTCAAGGTTTGCTTGACATTGCCACATATATTTTTGTATTAGCTTGGTAACTTCCATATTAATTATTTAATTTTAAAACTAAATAAATTAATACGGTAAAATAAAATAAAAATTGATTTTTTTTTGTGGTACTGGGGATTGAACCCAGGGGCATTCTACCTCTGAGCTACACCCCCAGCCCTATTTTTTATTCTTTATTTTGAAACAGGGTCTCACTAAGTTGCAGAGGGCATCACTAAGTAGCTGAGGCTGGCAGCGAACATGGATCCTCCTGTCTCAGCCTCCCAAGTACTGGGATCACAAGCATGTTCCACCACGCCCAGCAAAAATTGAATTTTGAATAGAGTCTACATATCAACTTGGGGAGAATTGAAACTTCAACATTGTTAAATCTTCCAATCCATGTACATGACTTATTTGTCAATTTATTTAGTTTTCTAAAAATTATTTCCTTGGACTGGGGATGTAATTCAGTGGTAGAGCACTTGTCTAGCATGCAAGGCCCTGTGTTTGATCCTTAGCATCATAAATAGATTCTACTCAATACTTTTTACCTGTAATGCAGAAGTATTACACACTTGTGGTAGGTTTATTCTTAGCTATAGGTTTTTAACTATTGCAAATGTACATACTTTTTAGTACATATATCAAAAGTCAAACATTTATTGTAAATGCTTATATTTTTGTTTTCATTTTCTAGTTGATTTTTTCTTATATATAAACATAAATTTATTCTGTACATCCTATCTTTTGATCTTTATTAATCCTAATATCATGTTTAAAGATTCATTTTGACTTTTAAAATGCAAAATCATGTAGTCTTCATTTCTAATATTCATAATTTTCTCCTCTCCTCCTGTTTGCCTTATTGCATTGTTGAATGATGTGCTAATAGAAGGCAGTCTTGGTAACTATACTTCATGAGCCTGAGAAGTCATGTTTTCTCTAATTGTTGGAACAGATTATGTTAAGTTGGTTAAATTGTGGTACACAAATCTTCATACCTTTACTGATTTTTCTATCTGCTCACTTGCTATATCTGAGAGCTAATATAAAGTCTTCAACTATAACTGAGGATTTGTCTATTTCTCATTATTTCTGTACATTTTTCTTCATCAGATTAAAAAAAAAAGGTATATAATAACATAGATGTTAGGCCAAGGTTAAGACTATATAGCTGTATCCCTGTGTCCTTGGTGGCCGATTGACCTAACATAGAAAGAGGGCAGGAGATGGACTCTTCTCTCTACAGTGTACCTCCATAGCAGCACGCCAATACCTACCTCCATTCATCCAAACTGGAGAATGTTAGTGCTACTTTAAGAGTATTTCCAAACTAGAAATGATGAGTAGTGAATGTTACAATATATTGACTATAGAAAAACTGTCTGAGAGGGAAAGTATTAGTGTTACCTGTTAGGAAGTGACTGCCAGTAGACCAGTCAAAAAATGATGGTGACTTAATCTATGGGGGTGGCAATGAAGAAAGATGTGGAAAGGTCTTAGTTCTCATTTGAAGATGGTAGGGGAAGCATTTGATAATTACAAGTGGAAGACAAGTGGGTGAGAAAACTGCAAAATAAATAATGAATCTAAATTTGGAGTTTCAGCTTTAAGAATTTAGGTTCCTTTTGAAGTTCAGTCTTATAGGAACCACTTATAGGAACCACTATAACTAGAAACGATTATAAGGACATTTTTGAGAAAGTTGATAATTAATTCAAAATTTATTTTTCAGAGTATTCAGCTTATTCATACCCCACATTCATTAATAGCTAGTTATATGAATGTTATACAATATCATTTTTTAAAATATAAGCTACTAAAAGTTGTTTTAGGTACACTAGTAAGTTGAATACTCATATTGTGATTTATGTTGATACTTGCAACACTTCAATAAACATACTTCCTGATAATGAAATCCCATTAGTTTTCAAGTTTAAAATCTTTTACTCAAACAAGGATCTTGTTTACATTGTGAAATAATGCTGATTTTGGAAAGGTAATAATTACTTAAGGTTTCAAACCAAGTACTGAAGAATTGATAATGATACACAAATGCAAAGTTAATTAGAAAGCATATCATTAAAGGTCAGGCTAGAAGCTGCACCTCTGACATGTTGATATTTAGATGAAAGATGTGGAGGCAGAGAGCAATGGTATATTTGAGCTAAGATATGATTGTACCAATGGATATTGCTGTCCCATAGGACATCAGCAGGAATAGCAATGACTGCAATGTTAAATGCTGGTTATGGTTAAATGTAAGTGCTGAAATGGTTGCTTTGACTAGTATTTTAAATATCAGTTTTTAAAATCTTTATCAATGACAAACATTCTTAATTTATGCTATTTTTATCTAAATCCAGGGCATACCAGTCCAATACATTTATTTAAAATGCCAAGTGAAAATGACTGCTTGACAAATCTCAATAAGCCCTCATGCACACATTTCTAGGTAGGTGATCTTAGTAGTAGGAGCATTCTATGCAAAAAATACCTTCTATTCAGAATGTGCAATTTCGTCAAGTCGTTAGTGATGAATAATTTGTGTTTCATATAGAATATATTGATTCAAGACATTTTAAAAATAAGATCTTTTTCTTAATCCTCCGTTCAAAGCTGCTAGATGATATAACTTTCTCTACCCTGACATACACTTACTCTAAAGGATGTAATACCAGTGTCTGAGGCAGTCATTTATTTTATAAACACTTGTTGAGCACCTACCATGTGGGACCCAAGGAATAAGTCCTGGCCAAAACTGTTAAGGAGCTTGGGTCAAATCGATAATTAAAATAACACACACACACACACACACACACACACACACACACCATGATAAATGTGAAAATTTGTGCACAAGTTAAGATAACTGAATGTCAGGAAAGCCCAGAAGGAGTTTGGAGGATTTATTTAAAACCTAAAACTATAGACATTTAAATTGTATCTTGAGGAAGAATGCATTTGACAAGGTAATGGATTGAAGGTCATTTCAAGCAGAGGAATCAACTTAATAGAAATGGTTTGATGCTTGCCATCAACCAGGTTGGAAACAAATGCTCTTTTATCTCTCATGAATATCCTATAATTACCAGGATTATTCCCCCACTACCAATTAAGAAACTGAGTCTGAGAAATATCTTGTGGTTAATGAAAGACTGAGAGGATTCAAACTCGGCTAGCCCAACGGTAGGCTCCATGCTCTTAACTACCATGCGGCAGAGATAGCACAGAATAAGATGTGGTGGAGGATGAAATATCCTGGGGTGCTTTGGCAATGGAGGTTGAAACCTTCCCAATGCCAATGCTAAGTGTCAGAGGTTATAATTCCAAGTATGCCCTGTTCCAAGAGTTTAAATGCCTTTTTTTTGGTAGCATATTTTTAAATAACCAAGTAGTTTAGGACTTAAACTTATGAATATGTTCTGATTTTTAAAAATATGGTACCTGGACAAAAAAGTTACGATCTCCACACTTTTTAAAATCATCTTCCTCTTTGTTTTGTTACAATTGCCCTAAGAAGAAAAATCATAAATATGCCTCTCGTTGTTTTTTTACTACTTAAACTATGTGAAATTGTTTTTCTTCCCCTAAGAAAGACCATTTGGAATTCTTAGTGCCTCTTCCTCACCTTCAGTAACATATATTTAACTTGGTTTTGATTATATGTAAATCTACTTTTTTCAGTCCTCTAAGTGAATCTTTGGAAATAAGTCCTGAACAACTAATAATGGTCCTGAGGCAGGACAATGTACCCAAAATAACGTTCCAGCTGGCTTGGGTTTTGTTTATTTTACAGGAATGCTTTGCCTTACAAATGCCCGCTATGTAACCCTTAATTTGAACATATATTTAGGGGAATAGTTGGTACTGTCACATAATAATTGACTGCAAACTTTACTCACGAAGAGGTGTGACTAAGTCAAGCAGGAAACTGGCACAGGGTGGAGGCAAAACTGAATCTGAGGCAGAAGTACAGGGGCAACTGGCGACATTCACCCAGTTAAAGATGCTTTCTACTCTTTATCCTTGCCTATCACAAAAGACAGGTGGAGGTGGTGATTCAGGAAATGAGATTGGATTTAGGCCTCCTAGTAAATATGATGACTGGTAGGGATCATTGTATTTCTTTTCATGCAACACCGTGTGATGAAAATTTACTACAGCTGTCCTGTGTTTAAAATTTCTCCTCTAGTTTAAACCCCATTCCCCATTCAGACACTCATAAAGGCTGTTTACCCCAGATGCTGTATAATCCATTTATTATAAGATATTCTGTTTTCTTTTTTCTTGTGTTTACTCATATTACCTACGTTATCACAGGTATCATGTTGGTCTCTCAGCTCCTGGCTTCCCTGCACTCCTCTTATCCCTTCCCTTTGAGTTAAAGCTGGACTTACTCTCTCCCGGTGAATAGGATCCAATGGGAGTACTCAGGTGTAGTTTTTGAGCTTAGGTTACAAAAAGACCTTGACTTACATTTTGGGTGTGCTCTCCTACTCTGAGAGAAGCCGCCTTGGGAGCTACACTCTCTCACTCTGAGGGAGGCCATCTTAGAAGCTATACTCTCTCACTCTGAGGGAGGCCATCTTGAAAGCTGTACTCTCTCACTGAGGGAAGCCATCTTGAAAGCTATCCTCTCTCACTCTGAGGGAAGCCATCTTGAAAGATATACTCTCTTACTCTGAGGGAGGCAGTCTTGGGAGCTATACCCTCTCATTCTGAGGGAGGCAGTCTTGGAAGCTATACTCTCTCACTCTGAGGGAGGCAGTCTTGGAAGCTATACCCTCTCATTCTGAAGGAGGCCATCTTAGAAGCTATACTCTCTCACTCTGAGGGAAGCCATCTTGAAAGATATACTCTCTTACTCTGAGGGAAGCAGTCTTGGGAGCTATACCCTCTCATTCTGAAGGAGGCCATCTTAGAAGCTATACTCTCTCACTCTGAGGGAAGCCATCTTGGAAGCTATACCCTCTCATTCTGAAGGAGGCCATCTTAGAAGCTATACTCTCTCACTCTGAGGGAGGCAGTCTTGGGAGCTATACCCTCTCATTCTGAGGGAGGCAGTCTTGGAAGCTATACCCTCTCATTCTGAAGGAGGCCATCTTAGAAGCTATACTCTCTCACTCTGAGGGAGGCCATCTTGGAAGCTATACCCTCTCATTCTGAGGGAGGCCATCTTGGAAGCTATACTCTCTCACTCTGAGGGAAGCCATCTTGGGAGCTATACTCTCACTCTGAGGGAGGCAGTCTTGGAAGCTATACCCTCTCACTCTGAGGGAGGCCATCTTGGCAGTTGCCTTTGTACTTTTGCTTTGAATTCAGTTTTGCTTCCATCCATGTCCAGGGGTGAAGGGTTCATTCCTCAACTCAGGAACTCAGGATCTGCAGGATTCTTGGCTAACACTAACGTGATGGAAAAGAATTTCAGCACGCACCATTCAGAGACATAGAGGTTTATTTAGGAAAGCAGGGAATACACATTCAAGGGGAAATGTGGGCCATCTCAAGAGGGAAAGAAAACCCTTTGGGAGTGCAGAGCTCTTTTTTTTTATAGGGGACTTTTGTGTGGGGTGGTCTAGAAGAGAGATGTGAGGATGATCTTGTCATGGGAATCACAATAATTGCATGGAGAGTTCTGAGGAGACCTTGGGGTCCTTGGCTTACATGGAAGAAAAATTTCAGCACGTGCCAGTCAGAGGCAAAGAAAGAGGTTTATTTAGGAAAGTGGGGGATACATGTTCAAGGGAAAACACAGGCCACCTTGAGAGTGAGAGAGGCCCTTGGGGTCCTTACAGTCCTTTTATAGGAGACCCCCTGAGGGGGTGGGTAGGTGGCCATGGCAGGGATGTGGGTCTGGTCCCCTTTTTTAAATCCTCAGGTTCCCACCATTTCATTGGTGGGTGCTGGGTGAAGCCTGGGATTGCCCAATAGTCAGACATTTTGGGGGATCCTTTGGGATTCCATCTCAGGAATTTCAGGTGAGAAGATAGGCCATTATGATTAAAAGCCTATTGAGGATTTTTGCCTAAGAAAAAACAGACCCTGTAGGGTGAAGATAAGGATTATGAGGTTTATAGATTTTGACACTATAGTTTCCCTTTCCTTCCCAGTCTATCTCCTTTCTATGTATTTTTTTTTTCCTCCTCTCCTACCTAGAACTCAGTCTGGTAGTCTCAAGCCAGTTTCTGGTGGTCTGGTCAGCCATAGGGTCCTCAGGCTGATCGAGGTCCGCATTATCTGATCAACAGATGAGCTGGAAAGTGTCCTAAATTGTAGGTTTCTCAAGATATTGTATCTTTCTTGTTAACAATGCACAGGACCATTATAGTTTCTTTTGGTTAACTCTAGGATCTACAGATTTTCCAGGAATTCAGGAGAGACAGGCCAGGGAAAGAGAACTGGTTTGGGAGTAAAGGTTGAGGCACTTTAGCACCAGGTTCTTATATTAAAGTTTTATATATATATATATATATATATATATATATATATATTTTTTTTTTTTTTTTTTTTTTGCGGTATTGGGGATTGAACCCAGGGGCGTTTTACCTCCGAGCTACACCCCCAGCCCTATTTTTTATCCTTTATTTTGAAACTGGGTCTTACAAAGTTGCAGAGGGCCTCAGTAGAAGTAGCTGAGGCCGCGAACCCGGATCCTCTGGTCTCCGCCTCCCAAGTACTGGGATTACAAGCATGCACCACCACACCCGGCCTATTAAAGTTATATTTTAAATTTATATTTCACTTTCCCTTCCTGTTTGTCTCCTTTTAACTGATTTATTTCTTCTATCCTACATCATCCATCCCTTGCCAGTTTTCATGCTTGACTTAGTAATACCCATTCATGAGCTACAGGTCTCTTTACAAGGCCTGTCTTAGTTTTCTAGGGCTGCAATAACAGAATGCCACAGACTGTGTGAGTTATGCAACAGAAATTTATTTCTTACAAGTAAAATATCAAGGTGCAAGCAGGCACTTGTCTCCTGAGACCACTCTCCTTGACTTGCAGATGGCACACGCTGGCTGTCTCCTCACATGGCTGTCCTTCTGCGGATGCACACTTTGGTTTGTCTTTCTGTGTCTAAAATTCCCCCTTCTTAGAAGGAAACAGGTTAGATTGGGTTAGGGCCTCCCTAACAATTTTATTTTAACTTAATCACCTCTTTGAATGATCTGTTTTCAAATACAGTTACATGTTGAGGTATTGGGGGTTAGGGTTTCGACAAATGATTTTGGAGGAGACATACCAAACCCATAACAAGGCCCGTGTAGCAAAAAACTGAGGGAGCCCTCAGTGAGCAAAGAATTGAAGTCCTCAACCCAAAAGCCTGTAAGGAATTGAATCCTTACATTCAACAGTCAGGTAAGGGATCTTTTCCAGGAGAGCTTTGGGATGAGATCAAAACCTTTTCCAAAGCCAGAAATGATGGTGCATGCCTGTAATTCAGGTACTTGGGAGGCTGAGATAGGAGGATCGCAGGTTTGAGTCCAGCGGAGGTAACTTAGCGAGACCCTTATCAACTTAACGAGACTTTGCTTCAGATTAAAAAAAATAAAATAGGCCTGGGGATATAGCTCAGAGGTAGAATGTCCCTCAGTTCAATCCCCAGTACCAAAATAAATAAATAAATAAATATAAAAATAATAAATAAAAAGGGAGGAGTGGAGAGGGAGCAAGGGAGAGCTCACCAACTGCTGTGTGCATGAGTGTCCCTGTCACTATGAACTACAGTATGATGTGAGACTATAATGCACCAATAAAAGTGTTAAAAAAAGAAAAATGATAATAAGTAAATGAATCAATGAAAAGATGCCATATCTCATAAAAATAAGTAAATAAGTAAATAAATAGCATAAACCTTAACCAACAGTCTGACTGTGATCTTGGGAGTGAACGGGAGCCGATTGCACCAATGTAAGTCACGACGAGGCGCTGACGACCTTCCCAGACTGTGAGGTAATAAATCTGTCCTTTAAGCATCGAAGTTTTGGGCAATTAGTTGTACAGCAAGACATAACTGAGACAGTGTCATTTGATTATAGTGTAAATTTTGCGTGGTAGGTCTGTATTCTTTGGAGTGGAAGGAGTTTTTTTTTTTTTTTTGCGGTACCGGAGATTGAACCCAGGGGCGTTCTACCTCCACGCTACACCCCCGGCCCTATTTTTTATACTTTATTTTGAAACCAGGTCTCACGAAGTTGTGGAGGGCCTCACTAGGTAGGTAGGTAGGTAGGTAGGTAGAGAGAGACAGAGAGAGAGAGAGCTGAGGCTGGCCTCGAACCCAGATCCTCCGGTCTCCACCTCCCAAAGTACTGGGATTACAAGTGTGCGCCACCACGCCCGGCTGGAAGGAGTTTTTATGGAGTTGTAGAGTGTGATGCGTATTGCACCACGCCTCCCAGATTCTCCACCTCCACTCAATCCTGGCTATAGAGAGGGCTGACTGTTGACAGCACACAGCTGCATCCCTCCAAATACTGCATTCAGCTTATAGATCATTGATCATTGGAATCCTATTTATTTATCTTCATATCAGGGAATTTGACCTTAATAAGAACTGCTCTACCTTTATGGCCATTGTGGATTTTCAGAGAGTTTCCCAACAGGTCCCTCATAAACTGGACCCGACCTAAGGAAAATGTTGTCACAAATTGCTTTCCCTTTCTCTTGGTTCTCTATCTCCCCCTTGAAATTCAGTCCTTACCTTCCCACAAAAAAAAAAGAGACTTGAGAGAAAAAAGGCAGAAATGCTGCCCCTTAGAGAGATGAATTTTATTATTTACTCCATTCAGGATAACAGACCCAGCCCTGTTTCTAGTAAACTCAGGACCTGCTCTGCCAGAGAGTCCCAGGATGTTTCAACTGCCTCACACAGGCTCTAGGAAGCACCAGATGATAGCATTGCTCTCCTGATCACCACTTCCTGTGCAAAAGCGTTCCTCAAAGCAGGTGAGAGCCCTCGAAACTGGATCCTCACTACAAAGCCAGCCCACTTCAATGTGACCATCCTAATTTTGACTCTCCTTCCTCAAACTAAAACAACAAAAAAGAATGCAATTTTTTTTGAAAATCAATTGGTTTTCTCTCCTTTCACTGGAAAGAAATCTTTACAGACAGTGCCTTAAGGAATTGAGAGTTGAATTTATGTTATCTATGTCATCAGAAAAGCTGAATCCTCTAAAATCCATAATCACTTTTATTCATGAACTCTGTGTTCGATGACTATCAGTACTCCAGTTTCTGTTTTGGAACTGTTAAGATAAAGTGTTCACACATTAGGGCTGAATTGTAAACGCTTTCCTACATCAGCTGCAATTTAACCAGGGAAACCGATTTTTAATAACATGAATCACCAAGTAGTGTGAAAGGTTGGTGCACTCTGAGAAAATCATTACATAGTACGTAGTCCTAAGTACTTCTTTACTGTATTAGGGGAGTTGTTGGTGCGTGCAAAGGCACCCAAAATAATTCTGATTTGGGGGATAAGAAAAAGATATGCTTAAATGTGCTTAACACAAATGAAAACAAAGTAAAATGCAATTCTGAAATTGTTTACATTTATATTACCAATCTATAAATCTGTCTTAAACACCTTGTGTCACTAACATTCTGTGCAATTTGTATTAGCCCCATATAAATTATAATTAATCTGAAACTCTCCTATTCCATAATGTAAAGTTGATTATTGTGTGCTCAGGTAATTCAGGCAAAAACTTAATTGAATACATTATTTGGAATTAAGTCTGAAGCAATGGTGTGTGTGTGTGTGTGTGTGTGTGTGTGTGTGTGTGTTCAGCTGATTTGGAAGCAAGGATGAAATTATTTTTCATTGGAGAAATCAATGGGGTAGAAGGTAATGAAGACAGATCTGATTCTGCTGTAATATAGCTCTATAACTACCCTCTGTATCGTAGACTTCTCCTCTTCCTGTTCCTTCTTGTAAGTTGAGAGATGGAAAGTTTTTTGAGTCATTCTTGTTTTAATCATTTGTATTTTTTATTTTGGGCAAAATAATGATAAATCAACTCAATATTTTGTAAATTTAACTAGAGCATGGGGTTATGTAGACAAATCTTAGGCAAAGTGATACAATTGAAAAGCCACACAGGTCTCAAATAAGTTTTACTTTACATGCTAAGAAAACATATTAAAACTGAATCTTTTAATGGCTCAATTTGTGTTTTAAATAATGAGGAGATGTGACGTAATATGTTGGGAAAGCTTCCAGAGAATTATTTAGATGCAGTGTTCTCAGGTGACTCCTGAAATTTTATTATCTTTTAAGACAAGAATCATATATCTAAGAATTATTCCAGAATATAATAGCCTGTTAAATTGTTTTGGCTATTTTAATTATACATTTTAATGCCTCTTAAATGCATGTAGAAAGAGAAGGACTGGGCATCTTTTTCTTTAGGCAAGATTGTAGATTTTCATGTTGAGTAGAAATTGGAGGAAGAATGTTTCTTGATACTCAAGAAGACAACAGAAAGCAATCAGGTTGAAAGTAAGGAGTGTGTTACAGATTATTTGCTACGTAGACTATGAGTACTAAGAGCAGAATCTTCCCCTGTAATCTCAGTACTTGGAAGGCTGAGACAGGAGGATGGAAGGTTTGAGGTCAGCCTCAGCAACTTAGTGAGACCTTCAGCAACTTAGTGAGACCCTGTTTCAAAATAAAAAAAAATTAAAAAAGGGCTGGAGTGTAGCTCAGAGATAGAATGCACCTGGGTTCTATCCCCAGTAACAAAAAAACAAAACAAAAAATTCAGAATCTTAAGTTGTATATCCCCCTCAACCTCTGAAACAGTACATGTCCACTGAGTAGCTTTGCACTAACAATGGTGTTATGTGTTATGGTTAGATGTAGAATGTCCCCTGAAGAGCTCATGTATTCATGTTCAGAATTGATGTAATTAAGTCTTGAAGGTTTGTAATCTCATCAGTGAATAAATCCATTGTAATGGATTTACTGGGTGGTGACCTAAGAAGGTGGGGTGTGGCTGAAGAAGGTGGGTCCCTGGGAGTGTGGCCTTGGGAACAATGCTTGTGTCTTTGAATTCCCTTGCTTGCTGGCTCTCTCTTGCTTCCTGCCTCCATGACATGACAGTGGAATCTTTGCTCTTTCTCTACCTCTGCTTTTCACTGCCGTGGCCTGAGTTCTACAGACCCCAACCTCACATGGACTGAACTGAAAATCTCCAAAAACTGTGAGCAAATAAATCCTTCTTCTTCTAAGTTGTGTGATCAGTTGTTTTTGTTTATGGTAGTGAGACTGCCAACTGAGGTACTATGTCTGAAACAGAGTCCTCTGAAGTGGATTCTTCAGGCAAAGGAACACAGAGTCCAAACTAATATATTGATCACTTATAGAAAAATTAAAAGGCTACATAGCTGTCTCTTTTATCTCTGTTAGGAAATTTAAAAAGTTAAGCCAAAATGATTGATCTTAAAATATTAAATGTACTTTTAGACATTCAACTTATCTCAAGAAAATTTGGAGCAAAGTATGTTTTATCCTATGCAAGATATTGCACTGCAGGAAACAAAGAAGAATGAAATGTCATTCTGACAAGTTGCTTACAGTATTGTAGATGAAGTTGCATGAATGATAAGAACCATAATAGAAAATATCTTCTAAAAGCTCTATCCCAAGAAACTCACGTAATAGATGTTATTTCAATTTTGGCAAAAACATTTGCATATTCTAGTTGGAAAAATACTGAATGGAATAACATTTCCTCAGCATCAAACATGAGGTTTTGAAGTTAACTGTTTATGTTTATGCACTGGGATATGCAAACAAGGACATTAATGACAGCTTTTAATTCCAAACTAGAAACAAGATAACACACATGCACACACACATGAAAAGAAGTAATAAAAATAATTGTGAGACACAAAATAGAATTCCCTATATCAATTCACAGATCAGTATTGTGAATGAAGCTTATATATTAGCATGGTTGCAGCCGGGTGCGGTGGTGCACAACTGTAATCCCAGTACATGGGAGGCTGAGACAGGAGGATCATAGGTCTGAGGCCAGCCTCAGCAACTTAGCAAGACCCTCTGCAACTTGGTGAGACCCTGTTTCAAAATAAGTAATAAAAAATTTTGGAAGTGTAGCCAGGAAGTAGAATGCCCCTGGGTTTAATCCCCAGTACCTACCAAAAAAAAATATATTAAAAGTTGCAAAAGAAGCTATCTGGTATTGTACTGTTTTTTTAAAACCTACAAATGAGGAAAAAACCTAAATAATGCATTATTTAAAGGTTCATACATGTGTAGTAAGTAAAATGCATAGAAACCCAATAGAACACTTACAAAATATAGTTCAGTAGTGTGGTTACTTCTGGCAAAGAGACAAGAAATTGGATATGGAGTTATATAAATGAGAGCTTCAGTTATAGTGTTTTCTCCCTTAAATGCTTGTAAATATGACATCATTAATTGCCAGAATTTAAGTGTAGAGACTCCTGAGATCAGGAAAATGCTGATATTTTTAAAAATATCAACTGTTTTGGAAGCTTAGATATTTGCAGATTGCCTTCATTTTTTAAAACTATTCATGCATTTCCCCAAGGATTAGTTCCTTTCAATGAATTTTCATTGGATCTCATTGAACCCTCCGTGGTAGCAACGAAAGCTTTCCTTTAGTTCAAGTCTCGCTCCCACACTTTCCTCTGTCTCTTTTCACTTTTTGTCCATTCTACCATTGAGAAAATCCTACTGGTAAAGTCCATTCCAATAGCAGGAAAGATTTCTTGGCCTTCCCCCTAGTCTGGGTGAGTCTCCTATGACCTGTTAGCATTGTATCATGTATGAATCTCCCATAAGACTGACTATAGGTAAAAGTTTTCCTTCTTTTTCAAGATTATTAAATCAGACAAGATCAGGCACATTCAGAGTGGTATGGCCATAGACTCAAGATTATTAAATCAATGCCTTTTTTTCCCACTATTTACTATTTTTTATTTAATGACGACAGTAGCCGTGGTTTTTTTTAAACCATTATTTCCAATGTCCCACATGTATCCAAGTCAAATATATTTCTTTAATAACTGTATTGATGAATTTATTTACCCTTCTTCTTCCCCCTATCTTTATCTCCTACAATTCTGTTGCGTATAACTTCTGTTAAAAGTATGCTTTATGGTTTAAATTAATCTTTTTTTCTTCTCTGAGTTCCATGAATAACTATTCAAACTTGTGTTCTCCATTCCTAAATCAGTTTTCTGCTATATGTTTATTATTTACAGTCTCCCTTATGGTATTTATTACTAAAACCAAGATTTTAATTTCCATAGTGTTTTCTTTTGAATTTTGCATTTTCCCTTTTTTCTTCATTATTACTAACTTTTGATATGTCAATGCAATATTCCCTTGAACTTTAAATATTACTAAAATATTACTAAATATTACTAAAATATGTCTCCTTTTTATTTCTTCCTCTTCTCTTCTGTTTCATGTTTTGGAAGAGGTGATGATGTTTGAAAGGTACTAGTTCTTCTTCATATTAGTTCTCTATTTTTAACTATGTTATCTATTCATATTTTCGTCAATGTTCCTTTTTATATGAATAAAGATTTATTCCTGACTAACTTTGAAAGTAGGAACAGACCCTCTCAGTCATTCAAAATGGACCAGTCTGAGAGAGATAGTGATTTTCTCTGTGACAGTAATCACAGGAGATATATAAATGGGACAATTTTCTGCCCCTGCAACATGACTCATGGACCACAAATATTTATAGCACTATTCCATGCATCTAAATTCAGATATCCTTGCAAATTCAGCTGCTGTCATGAATTGAAAGAATGATATATTAGAAATCTCTTTAATGGTAAATCATTAAAATTAAAATCTTTGCTCAAAATATCTTGTTTCTCAGTCACATTTGAAACTCATAAATTGAGTGTAGATAAGAAACTTAAGATACTTTGAGCAAATATTTTAATTAAAAATATTACAACTGGCAGACAGTAGTTTCCTGAATATTTCTTATTTCCCAAATACTTCTGATACTTAAATAGTATGTGTTTTTTAATTGTTTTGATCAGTCACTCGCTATTATTTTCTAGAGAAGAGACTGCCTTTGGGTCCTTATAATGTGAGACATTGTAGCTTACGTGTGGTATGAACTCATGCCAAAAATAAAATATCCTCACTTTCTTTAAATAAAATACAAATCTTCTAAGATTTTAGCCTATTAACCACAAACTACTCTTTAAATATCAAAAGACATCACTAAATGGAAAGGTAGACTATAAAGTTTAAGGAATATTATTTAAAACCTGAAAAAGGAAAATGTGCTGCTAAAGACACCCTAATTTGATTTCCCAATACTCAAGCACATTAATCACATTTTCATACTTATGCTATTTATTTTTGGCTCTTTTGATGTTTTATCTTTCAATTGACTAATACAGAAATACTACAGTGTCTGCATATTAATTAGGGGTATCACAGCTTTCTTCCAGCGATAATTATAGAAATAAAAGAGAATAAAGTGGCTATCTATAGCAAGAGAGAAAGGGAGGAAGATGGAAAGCCAGTGTGTCCTTACTCCTTGGTAATAATAACCTTCCTTAAAATCTTCAGTGTCAACGGAATTATAGCCTGCCTTATCCATATCTAGTTTAACCAGCTATGATCCAAGAATTCTACTCCAAAACCTTTGCCGAAGTGAAGAAAGTTCCCACAAGCCTTGAACACGTTTATATCAGCCTCATTCATCCCAGCCAACTCACTGACCATCAATAGAAAAGTAGACTCCTAAATCGTATGATCACATAACAGCATACTACCAGTAATATAAAGTAACCCACAGGTAATGCCTGAAAAAACTTAAGAAATCTCAAAAACATTATTTTAAGCAAGAGAAATCAGACAAAAATATCATTTTTATTTTTATTTTATTTATTTATTTATTTATTTTGCGGTACCGGGGATTGAACCCAGGGGCATTTTACCTCCGAGCTATACCCCCGGTCCTATTTTTTATACTTTATTTTGAAACCAGGTCTCACTAAGTTGCAGAGGGCCTCCCTAAGTAGCTGAGGCTGGCCGCGAACCCGGATCTTCCGGTCTCCGCCTCCCAAGTACTGGGATTACAAGCATGCGCCACCACGCCCGGCCAAAAATATCATTTTTAACAGTAATGCTGTGTAAGTACAACTCTGTGTGATTCCTTCCCCTTGAGTGTAGGAAGAATTTGTGAATACAATACTAGAAACAAGTCCATGATTGCAATACATGTGATGGGGTTCTACTGCAGCAAATTAGGAGAGATTCTGCAGTTGTCCTTTAATTAGGAAGCAAGCTGTCGTGTGAGAGGCCTCCATAGGACTTGCAGGCAGCCTTCAGGGGTTAAAAAGTGCCGTGGCCAGCAGCCAGCAAGAACATGGGGTCTCCCAACTTGAAGGAATTGAATTCTGCCCACCCCATGAATGAGGTTGGAAGAGACCTCAAGCTCTAAATAAGCATTTTTTTTTCAGTTGATACCTTTACTTTAGCCTTATGAGACTCTGAGCACAGGATTGAGCTATGCTGTGCTTACACTTAAAGACACTGAGATTATCCATGTGTGTTCTTGTAAGTCACTGAGTTTGTGATAATATATTACAGAGCAATAGAAAAAGAATATAAACTCATTTTAATAGTGTTATTTTAAATGCATAAATTGGTCTGTGCATGGCATAAGTGAATAACAAGTATTAACATCAGGTGCTCTTCTTCCTTAGTTACTGAATTGGATTTGCTGTGATAGGACAGGTCAGACTAACTTATATCAATAAAGGGTTAGGAAGCTAGGCATGGCGGTGTACGCCTGTAATCCCAGTACCTGGGAGGTTGAGACCGGAGGATCTCAGGTTCAAGATAAGCCTTAGCAATTTAATGAGACCCTGTTTCAAAATTTAAAATAAAGGGCTGGGCGTGTAGCTCAGAGGTAGAATGCCCCTCCAGGACAAAATGAAATAAATAAAGAATTAGGAGCCAGGCGTGGTGGCGCACGCTTGTAATCCCAGTACTTGGGAGGCAGAGACCGGAGGATCCGGGTTCGCGGCCAGCCTCAGCTACTTAGTGAGGCCCTCTGCAACCTCATGAGACCCGGTTTCAAACTAAAGTATAAAAAAATAGGGCCGAGGGTGGAGCTTGGAAGTAGAACCCCCCTGGGTTCAATCCTTGGTACCGCAAAGAAAAAAAAAGGAATTAGGAAAGGGATGAGATTGTCACATTGAGATGATGGCCTACATTATCACATACATTGTCCATACTCTGGAAGGTCATGATCCAAGAAATAGTCATGATAAAAATAGGGTGGAGAGAAATATAAAAGAAAGTAACACAATAAATTACTCATTTATTTGGCATTAAACTATGCACATGACTATGTCAAGACTGACGTTTTGAAACTTGTCAGTGTTCTAAACTGTTTTGCTTCTATTTTGTAATTATAAAGTGCACTAAAATAAATTAATTTTTATAGTGTTTGCACATGTTGGCTGCTCAATTTCAGAGGTTATTAGAACTATATGTTGGATGCCCCATCCTGATTTGAAATGGAATAAAAATGAATGATCCCTGTACCTGACAATACGGTTGATGGGGCCCAGGCCAGAGGCATGAATCTGGGGTCCCCACTGACTTGATTCAGTCACCTCTTCATCAGGAGAAAAAGAAAGTGAGATAAAAAGGAAAATGAATTTATTCGTACTTTGGCCAAACTGGAAGGATAGATAATTTGCCTTCCCCCAACCCACAAAAGCATTAAAATTTATAGGAAGAACAGCATCGAGAAGTGTACATTTGTGGGTCCAGCCAGGTGTGGGCCCCCATCCAGTGGCGAGGTATTCTGCAATTCTGTTTTTCTGGGTTCTGTTGTGTCCTCCTGCACCAGGGCCCAAGCCTTGGGGGACAGTTTCAGCTTCCGTTCTCAGCACGAGAGGATTGTCTGCAGGAAGCGGGCATGGAGAAAATAGCTTCAAGAGCAGGTTAGTAGGGACCAAGGGAAAAAACAAACAAAACAATTTGAGGCTTCTTTGAAAATTTCCATTTTTTTTTTTTTTTTGCAGTACCAGGGATTGAGCCCAGGGGCATTCTACATCTGGGCTATACTATCCCCCAGCCCTATTTTTTATTCTTTATTTTGAAACAGGGTCTCACTAAGTTGCAGAGGACCTCACTAAATAGCTGAGGCTGGCCGCGAACCTGAATCCTCCTGTTTCAGCCCCCCAAGTACTGGGATTACAAGCTTGTGCCACCATGCACGCCTGGCTTGAAAATTTCTAATTTTAAGGGAGCCTGTTAGAATATGTCAAGCCTCATTGCTCTCCTGAATGTATTTTTGTCCACTGAGAAGTTTTTCCTCTAACTCAACGTATCACAGACTGTGTTATGTTCACATACAGTGAGATGATTATAGCCAGCACATTGTCAATCATTTATACATGTAATATTTATATGTTGTAAAAATAATTTTAGAAGAGGCATAAGCACATTGAATCCAACATATCAATGATATCACTGCTCAGAAAAAAACCTAGTGTTTTAAAATAAGTTAAAAATTAAATCAAACTGAATTAATAATATGCATAATATTAACTTGCATTAAGCTGCATAAATGTATTATTGAATAAGTAATTTAATGACAGTATGCAAATATGATATAATACTCTGTCAATAATAGTACATGTATTCATGTAGAGCAGAAAAGTCGTATAAATTGTCAGAGAAAAGATTGGAAAATACCATTCCCCATTGCTGGTCTATTGAGAGTTGTCTATCTAATTTGTGTCCATCCTCCACGCCACCCTGTTAGAGGCTGAGAAAAGACTGAGTGACATTCTACTTTTGCATAATTTTGGAGGGTAGAATGTTAATATGGAAAGGGAATTTAGTTCTAATTCCAGCTCTGAGAGTTATGTGTGCAGAATTGGGAAATCATTAAAGCTCTCACATCAATTTCTGCAAATCTGTTAAATCAAAATTATAAATGAAATAAATTAGATTGTCTTAAGTGCTAACCTACTTCATACCACGAATCAAATTATCTAATACTTTACAAACTAAAATATGTCTTGAATCAGTTACACGTTTCAAATCAAAATAACTATTCTTATAGAAAAAGGAATTTTACTTCAGTTCATGCACCTCTGGAGAACATCTGCCAGATGATCTGAAACTTGTCTTTTCCTTGTCTTTTAGTTATTTTGCAAGTCTGTTCTTTGTAGATAACTGACAGGAAGGGCAGGTAATGCTTGTATAAAGAGATGAAAATTCTCTCCTGTCCTGTGGAGATTCAACTGCCTTCCTCACCAAACTGGGTTTTATTCATTTCTGATCTATAAATATGTCGGCCTTTGGACTCTCTTTTGAACTGATTACATCCAACAGGTTTCCTTACTGATTAGCATGTGTGCTTTTGAATCTGTATGAGAGTTTTGGCTTTACCTGCTTTTAAAAATTATCTTTTAATAAGCTACTATCTAGTTCCCTCAGGCAACTCAAAATCACAGATTATCCAATGAATACAAAATGCATTCCTAGTAAAAAAAATATTTATTTAAACAATGGGTGAGATTGAGGGTTCTCAGATTTTAATATGCTAGAGAATTATGGAAATTTGAAAATGAGGAAAGAGGTTCCTCTCCCCTTTTCTGAGACTATCTACTTTAGAACACTTGTAAATTCTTCCTCTTTGAAATGCATGAAAGTCTTTGAAAAAGCAAAATAAGTGTCTTGTGATCCAGCACTGCCTTTCCTAAGGACCTGAGAATCATTTGGGAATATAATCCTTAAGGAAAACAACACTCCTGTTTCCAAGTTTCTCTGAGGGGAGGAGCCTAACTTTGGTAGGGGCCCTGCTGCAAAACTCTCTCCTGTTATAAAAATATGAGCAGTTTGTTGAGCCCTTTGTCAGCATTGAACAGTCGGCCATGTCCACAGGGATCTTCAGTTGGTGCTCATCAAGCTCCTGACTGCAAACCAACTTTTATGAATCAACCTAATTCAGTTAGAAAATGCAAAATTATTTAGATTTTTTTCTCCCTTCCCTCTTCCCATTCTCCTTCCTCTTCCTTCTTCCTTTTACTTAATTCTTTCTTCTACTCCCACTACCAGCATCTAAAGAAAACAAGTCTCAGGATAAGCTTTGAGATACACAAGTAGGCGTTTGTGATAAGATCTGTCTTGCAATAAAACAGGGCAGAATCCAAAAAGTTGAACGGAAAGTTCATTGGAGGCAAAGGTGGCAGTGTTCTGATAATTCAATTCTGCTGACCAGTGACTGGAGTCAAATGTTCCCAATCAAAGTTGGGTCCACAAACTCATTTAAAAAAAAAGCATAACCATTTTGCACATGAAAGCCCCTGTCCAAAATTTCCCATTAGTTGACAAATCACAGTTCTACCAGTGGGTAAGAATTCTAACTTTCACAGTGTTAATTAGTGTAGCTTTGGGTGTTGATGGAGGATAAAGATAGCTGAAAGACCAGTGGAAACTGCCTTCAGAGGTGGCCTTTAGATTACAGGAGAGCAGACCACCTCCAGGGTGTGAATTCTTGATTAGGGTAACTGCTGCCCCTAGGGTGCAAGTAGAAACCAACTTAGATTTTATTCACAGTTTCTGTGATGGCATATTTTAAAGTAAATTTCTTATAGTATCAGTTCGGTTCATGCATCCCCTGCAATTTATTTTTTATAGTGTTGTAATTACCCAATTTTCATCCTAACTTTTTTCCAACTTTTTACTTTCTGATTTTGAAGAGCTGGGTATAAATACTCCTTAGTTGAGAAGTGGCAAATTTTCTTCATTGTTTCATCAGATTCTGTACCCCCTCCCCCTATGCCTCTGACTATAATTCTGTTGTCATTGAATTTACTGACTGGAACACTTCATTCTTTTCTTTTTTTTTTTTTTTTGCGGTACCAGAGATTGAACGCAGGGGCGTTCTACCTCCGCGCTATGCCCCCAGCCCTATTTTTTATGCTTTATTTTGAAACCGGGTCTCACGATGTTGCGGAGGGCCTCACTAAGGAGAGAGAGAGAGAGAGAGAGAGAGAGAGAGAGAGAGAGAGAGACAGACAGGGAGAGAGAGAGCAAGAGAGCTGAGGCTGGCCTTGAACCCGGATCCTTCAGCCTCTGCCTCCCAAAGTACTGGGATTACAAGCATGTGCCACCACGCCCGGCCACTTCATTCTTTTCAAAGACGCCTGCTTTGGTCTCTGTAAGCATTTGATTTTGACATTCCTGTAATTCTTATCACTGACTATGGTTAGAAATTTGTATTGAAGAGATTTCTAGTCTCTTGTTTAAAATACAGGTTTTGTAAAGGGATAGATTTTTAAAAAAAATAAGATTGCTTGAGTTTGGTGTAAAGACCACAGGGATGGACTCTGTGGGTCCACAAATTCATTTAAATGAAAACATAACCATTTTGCACATGAAAGCTCCTGTCCAAAATCTCCCATTAGTTGACAAATCACAGTTCTACCAGTGGGCAAGAATTCTAACTTTCACAGTGTTAATTAGTGTAGCTTTGGGTGTTGATGGAGGAGAAAGATAGCTGAAAGACCAGTGGAAGGGACCCACAGAGAGTGGGAACCAGAAGTGGACATGTAGGTGTTGTAGAGTGACAATCTCTCCTAGAAATAAGCGATATATGTGGCCGGGTGTGGTGGCGCACACTTGTAATCCCAGTACTTTGGGAGGCGGAGACCGGAGGATCGGGGTTCGCGGCCAGCCTCAGCTCTCTCTCTGTCTCTGTCTCTCTCTCTCTACTTAGTGAGGCCCTCGGCAACTTCGTGAGACCCGGTTTCAAAATAAAGTATAAAAAAATAGGGCCGGGGGCGTAGCGCGGAGGTAGAACGCCCCTGGGTTCAATCCCCGGTTCCGCAAAAAAAAAAAAAGACATAAGTGATATATAATGGCAATCTCTTCCTCAATCCTTGCTTCTACCCATGGAAAGTTTTCAAATGGAAATCACGAATAGGGAAATATAAGAGGATTATTTAGGGAGGTGGGCGTACAGTTTAAGAGACGGCCATGGATAAGAGGTTGTGTTCCAGAATAGTCTGTAGCATACACACCATTTCCCACAGTGGAAAACCGGTGTGAAACAGGCAGGCGTTCATGTCTTTCTAGCTGTCTAGCATAGGGAGGAGAGTTTCCTCAACCCTCTTAGGGTCCCTGTCTGAGCCTGACAATGAAACTGACGAGCAGAGTAACATGAGAAAAACATACAAAATTACTTACTAAGCCAGGTGTGGTGGCACATGTCTGTAATCCTAGTACTTGGGAGGCTGAGACAGGAGGATCAGAGGTTTGAGAACAGCCTCAGCAACTTAGTGAGGCCCTCAGCAACTTAGGGAGACCCTGTTTCCCAATAAAAAATAAAATAGGGTTCAGGGTGTAGCTCAGAGGTAGAATGCCCCTGGGTTCAATCCCCACTACCAAAATAAAAATAAATAAATAGGAAATTAGTTAATAGAAGTTTTACATATCTAGCGGAAGCCTTCATAAAAAAAAAAACAAAGACCCAATAAAAATGGTGTATTTTTATGTAGGTTTGATGAAAGAAGAGGATAGCTGTCTAGAGACATGACTAGACTAAAGGGTATGGTCTAATGGTAACAAACTGGGGAACTCAGCAAGTCGGCTTCACGTCCTTTACTGTGTCTCTGTAAGATCCCATCTCTCCCTGTAGGGAAACAAACTTGTCACATGAGGGTCTTTGGGGAAGAAGGGAGGGAGAGATCAAAGAGTGACTTTCTTAGGTTTTATGGCCAGCTTTAGGAAACAGAGGAGCATGGGACAGCCAGAAACACCCTGCTTTTGTGTTTCTTAGCTTCCTTTAGCTTAAAATACACAGTATGCTAAGGTGACGTATTTGCGGTCATTGTGTTCTGAGCCACATGGGATGGAGGTGAGTTGAAGAACAGGATATAATACAACCAAAATTTCAGGTGATATGTGCTCAGAATTGTTCTCTCGACCTAAGAAACTACTGAGGGCTGTTTCTAGGTCCACATTTTCAATTAGGGAGATAATCTTTTTTAATGTAAAAACAGGAGAAGGCAAATTAGGCAAACAATAATGCTTTCAGAAAGTATCATACTAATAGTTTTATACCATGATTATGCAATTAGGTTATTACCCTCACATTATATTTACTGCTGGACAAAATGGAATTATTTGGGGTGTTTATAGCCATCTTTAGCACAAAGGGATACACACTTCAAATTTTTTCTTACTTCTCTTTATTGCATGCACACTGAAAAGTATTATTTTACTGTAACATTTTCTAAAGAAGCCAAAATGGTAAAAGGACTATCCTTTGTTCATTTAATGAGAATAATTGCAACTGATATAAAGGTTCTTTGTGTAAAAGATGACATATTATGTAGACTGTAAGTCTAATTGAAATGAATGCAATTTTTGCTAATTTAGAAGTTATATAACTCCTATTAAGAAATATATAGGGCAATCTTAGGTCTTACATATCTAAATGAATAGAATTATTTATTAACAAGAAAATGATATCTGTGTAATATGCAATTTAAATTAAATGTGAACTGAATGTGCTGATTTTTCTCTTTTGTTTTGTTACTGGTTAAAAGAGTTATCAATTTTTCTAATTATATAATAGCAACTTTTAGTACCCAGCAATTGAATTTGACAAAAGAAAAAGTATTTCATAAACAATTCTATTAAAAAATAGCTTTCTGCTGGGAAATAAAAAGAAAAGATCATGGGAAATATTACAATGTGTGTATGGGGAGACTTTGTATAAACCAAAGCTAAAGCAAAAATCTCCTGAAATTCATATTAATGGAGGGGAAAAAAACTTTAAGTGAGCCAAGACTCAGTTTTTCTTATACATGGCTCCTTCCCCAATAAAGAAATGCAAATTATAAGTTGGTGGATTTTTCTTTTTATTGGACCTAATAATTTTGAAAACACATATTCCCAATGGAAGGTATTATATAATAACAAGTAATTGCTCTCTTTGTTTCATAGATCTTGGGCAGATAACAGAAAGGTGAAGGGTTGATTTGCAACATTAGTGCTGAAATAATATGAGAGAGAAGGCCATAAAAGATAATGAATTAAGCCGGGCGTGGTGGCGCACGCTTGTGATCCCAGTACTTTGGGAGGCGGAGACCGGAGGATCCGGGTTCGCGGCCAGCCTCGGCTCTCTCTCTCTCTCTCTCTCTCTCTCTCTCTCTCTCTCCTTTAGCGAGGCCCTCCGCAACTTCATGAGACCCGGTTTCAAAATAAAGCATAAAAAATAGGGCCGGGGGTGTATCACGGAGGTAGAATGCCCCTGGGTTCAATCCCTGGTACCACAAAAAAAAAAGAAGGTAAGAGTTGAAATAAAGCTATGTATGTATATTAAATTACCAATTCCAATTTCGAAGACATGATGGGGAAGGGGAGGGAGGCCAGTGGGACCCGGAGGGAAATGCTCCAAGAATTGTGTGTATGTATGTTCCTATCACTCTGTACCTCAGTATGATATATAATTACAATGCACCAATAAAAGTTTAAAAATAAAATAATTGTACTTTATAGAAAATGTTTAGTATAAGCCGGGCGTGGTGGTGCACGCTTGTAATCCCAGTACTTTGGGAGGCGGAGACCGGAGGATCCGGGTTCGTGGCCAGCCTCAGCTCTCTCTCTCTTTCCCTGTCTCTCTCTCTCTCTCTCTACTTAGTGAGGCCCTCCACAACTTCGTGAGACCCGGTTTCAAAATAAAGTATAAAAAATAGGGCCGGGGGTGTAGCGCGGAGGTAGAATGCCCCTGGGTTCAATCCCCGGTGCCGCAAAAAAAAAAAAAAGAAAATGTTTAGTATAGAAAGTATAAAAAGAAGATAGAAAAATATATTATGAATTTAAAACATATAAATGGTAATAATATTTTGATGTATTTTTCTCAACTAGTTTCTCTGCAAATATATGTATGTGTAGGGGATATATATATATATTCAAATCATATATGCATATATGATCTACACACACAATCATATATATTTACATGCAATTTGTTATAGAACATTTTAATTCCTTTTTTTCTTAATAATATATCAGTTCATGTCTGGGCATGGTGGTGCTTGCCTGTAACCCCAGTACTTGGGAGGCAGAGACAGAAGGAAGAGTTTGGAAAAATAAATGTTAGTAATATGTTTTACTAACTAGAACAGATAAGAACTCAGAATTTAAAAAAAAAGGCTGGTTTGTGAACAAAGAAAAGGGTCCAGAAATTTGATGAATTACAATGTTGGAATGTGCAACTTCTCAAATAGTAAGTAGAAAACAAAATGGAGAAGGCCTTTAATGACAAAGGCTAAGTTAAACTGAGCTAAACTGAGCTTTATCATAAGAATTAAATCAAAGGCTGCTTCAAAGGGCTTATTGTTTCTCTTTAGCTTGACTTTTTTTTTTTTTTTGGTCTTTTTTTTGTCTTTTTGGCACTGGGGATCAAACCCAGGGCGTTACACTTGTAAAGTGAGCACTTTGCCACTGAGCTACATCCCAGCCCATTGTTTCTCTTTAAAAAGAAACAGTTGGCTGGGCGTGGTGGCGCACGCTTGTAATCCCAGTACTTTGGGAGGCGGAGACCAGAGGATCCCGGTTCGCGGCCAGCCTCAGCTCTCTCTCTCTCTCTCTCTCTACCTAGTGAGGCCCTCCACAACTTCGTGAGACCCGGTTTCAAAATAAAGTATAAAAAATAGGGCCGGGGGTGTAGCGCGGAGGTAGAACACCCCTGGGTTCAATCCCCAGTACCAAAAAAAAAAGAAACAGTTGCAGACTTGCAGTGCACAGTGGCAGTGCTACAGCAGCACATGGTCTCTGTACCCCATTGCAGGACTGCTGAGGCTTTATTTTCAGCACATATTTTAGATCCACCCCACCGCTAATTTCCCATGTTACTCACTGACCCATTGACGAGAGGCTTCATGCATTTCAAAAGGAACACAATTGTGTTTCTCTTTTTCTGACTTAGCTAAGAGGGAAAGTTATTATCTGAGAATGAGCAGAAGAGAGGTACTTATTTTCAGCCAAGTTTGCAAATACTTTATCTTATGTTACCTCAACTTAACTACCTTTGATCCTTCACCATCCGTTGGTATTTTGGGCAAAGAAGGATTTCATCTGGGAACTACTGCTTAGTTGTTCTTTTGTAAGCTCTCTCTCTGTATCACCTGGCCATCCTAACCCTCTTAGGCTTGATATTCTTTTCTCTGATGACTAAAAATGACAGCCTGAACCTTCTGTCCCCTTCTTGCTCTGCTGCAGTAACCACAATGTCATTGCCAGTCCTGTTTCTTAGGCCTTTATCAGTGCATTGAAATTATACATCATAATGATAGAAGTGATAGAAGTTCAGAGAGATGGAAGGAGACATGCACACAGTACTTGGTGTGTTACCCTCTGGACCCACCCCACTCCCTTCTCCCTATACATGCTATTGGGATTGGTGTTAATAATTTATTATATGTACATAGCATTATTTGAACTAGTTCCACATATAATTTTTATATGTACACAGAATTATTTGGACTTTTTCCTACAGTAAGAGACTGACTAGATATAGCAGACTTCACTGAGTGGTAATGATAACTTGATCTGAGTTGCAGCTTAGCAAGACAAAAGTGTTGGTTGCCTAAATATGTCTGCTGTATTTTCTGAAGGAAAATAATAAATAGGTATTATTCCTACTTGTACATTTATAGATGCTATGTCTTGAGATCTATACATTCTCCTTTTTTTTCCAGTGGTGTGATTATTTCTCAAAACACATTGAGAACTCAGTCCTTCGTTTTTTTATGCATTATATTGTTCATTCAATAAAATCTCAAGTGAGTCTTTATTGTATATCAGCCAATACTGAAGCTAGAATAGTAAGGGAAAAATTCTAAGTTCCAATTCTCATAGAATTTACATCTAGAGTTGAAGCCAAAAAGTACCCATAACACACAGAAATTAATAGAAATGGAGAAAAATGCTGTAGAGTATGCAGTAGTAAAGTCGACCATTGGAGAATTGATAGGTCATTCCGGCAGTCTTCCTGGTGTTATTGTCTGCATAGGTTGCATTTCAAGGGAACTAGTTAGGTCTCATGCAACATGATGATTTTACTCGGTAGAAATAACTAACTCTTTCTCTCCATGTCCAGAATGAGGAAGGAAGACATCTTCCCACCTGGACAAAGTCTGCATCGCGCTAGCGGAGGGAGCCCTAGGAAATCTGAATGTGTGCATAATGAGTTGAGCAAAGATGAGTAATGACAAAAAGACCTCTGCTGTTTTTGAGTGTGTGTAACACAAAATCTCTTTGACTATTTAGAGGCAAATGTTATTTATCATACAAAAGGTTCTGAACAGCTGGGAAGAGTGCATCTGCAGAAGAGAGGATGGAATGGGAAGACCCAGGGGCCAGGGCTCTGAGCCTAAGCCACGGGCACACAGCAAAAGCGTGGGACACAGGCACAAGGACTGCTGAGGGGGGAAGAAAGCGCCACCGACCCCTCACACAGAGGACACGCGCACCCCTCAGGCCAATTTATTGATCCAAAATGTGTTTTGTTTCCTGCATAATGTCTGAAGATATATTTGAAGCAACATTTCAGACCGGCAGAGTTCACATCACATTTTTCCATTTACTGGAGGAAACTGGAAATCTGGCAGCCATGTGCCTAATTCCTTGTCTGCCAGCAACGGGTGCAGCTGAAGGCAGCGTCTCACTTGGTTGTGGGGTGTAGGCTCCAGTTGATCATGGCAAGCCCGTTTCCCTCCCCAGATTTCCTCCACTTCACATTTTCTCTCTGGCCCTTATGCACATTTGATTTTTGACCCTGGGATCAGACACTGATTTACTGGAAAGTATAGAATCTCTGAGTCCTCTCAAGAAAACAGAATGAAAGAGGAGTCTTTCTGAAGACAGAATAGATTGAGGATGAATCAAGGCAGCTGAACTGAGTAGCAGACCTTGTTTTCTTAGACTAAACACCACTTAGCCTATAGGAGAAGGCTCAAGGTATCAAAGCCAAACTGAAATTGGTATGTTGTGCTTGCAATTAATTATAATGTTTAACTTAACGCCAAAGAAAATCCAGTTACTAGTTTATATATATAAAGTATGTGATTAAATTGTTCCCAAGCGACTATCTTTTTCTTCTATGACTCAGTTAAGAAACAAGCTGGAGACTTCCAGATAAAAATGGCAAATTAAAGCTGTTTCTAGCCCCCTCCCTTCTGAAACCCAACTTTAAACTACAAAAAGGATGACCTGCATAGGCTACTCAATTTTCAATGAACTTAAGGCAACAGCTATAATTCCAGTATTCAACATAAGAAATAAAATCTAGGTCAAATGTTGGAAGGACAGGAAAACAACAGGGCCCATAGAAAATCCAGCTACATCCAGATGTTCGCATGTTGGTGATGCAGTTGGAGGTCCAAATATGTGACTCCTAACTTGGAACTATACCACTGCAGCAGGAGGGCAGGATGGGGTAAGGAGAAATACGATTTGACATCTTTACAGGAAGCTCTGTATCTACTAATCTCAGGAAAGGGAGATAAGCTCACAGAAGACACTAAACTGTAGAGGTCTGTCTTGCAACCCTGCAGCCTTTTTGTCCCTATGAGTAAAGAGAGAGTCAAGGCAGTGATGCAGTGTTAAATTTGAGAAATGGTTCAGGACAATTGAGTCCGATGTGTCATCTGCCAGGTGCATTTCTCCAACCTTTACTCTCTTCTGTAAATAGATGGTTCAGAAACTGGAGATACACACATGCTTTTAAATAGGAAGGAAATAAAGAACAATGATACCCATAGCTTCCTTTCTGAAAAGCTACCTACTGATAAAATTGTACTGTCGAATAGATAAGTGGAGAAATCAGTATAAAAGACTGGTGATGAACACAGTCTGTCAAAATATAAAACCAGGGAGAAATTACTGGGAGAATTATGATTGAGCAGAATATCTATAAATCTTGATGTTATGGAACTTACAATATAAGTAATAAACTTGCGATGTAGAAGATGGGAATAGGAGGTTGTAAGAAGTTCATGAATTTCTTATATTTCTTATATATGAAGTTCTTATATTTCAGACTGAGAGAGGGAAGAACAATAAATTCTGCCTAAATATAAAATATTCAGGTTATAAGCTAATCAAGGTTATAATGGGAGAATCCACATAAATTTAAAAATTATAAAAATGTTCCTGAAAGAAAATGAAGATACACAAAACAACAGAAAGATACAATAAACCATTTAGTGAAAGAAGCATTCAAAGAACATTAAAAATAAAAACATAGCCGGGCGTGGTGGCGCACGCTTGTAATCCCAGTACTTTGGGAGGCGGAGACTGGAGGATCTGGGTTCACGGCCAGCCTCAGCTCTCTCTCTCTTTCTTTCTCTCCCTGTCTCTCTCTCTCTCTCTCTCTCTGTCTCTCTCCCTCTCTCTGTCTCTACTTAGTGAGGCCTTCTGCAACTTCGTGAGTCCCGGTCTCAAAATAAAGTGTAAAAAATAGGGCCGGGGGCATAGCGCGGAGGTAGAACGCCCCTGGGTTCAATCCCCGGTACTGCAAAAAAAAAAAAAAAAAAATTAAAAAAAAAACATAACATAGGGCTGGGGGTGTAGCTTAGAGGTTGAATGCTCCTGGGTTCAATCCCCAGTACTGAAAAAGTAAATAAATAAAATAAAATCAGGGGGCGGGCGTGGTGGCGCACGCTTGTAATCCCAGTACTTGGAGGCGGAGACTGGAAGATGTGGGTTCACAGCCAGCCTCAGCTACTTAGTGAGACCCTCCGCAACTTCATGAGACCCGGTTTCAAAATAAAGTATAAAAAAAATAGGGCCGGGGGTGTAGCTCCGAGGTAGAACGCTCCTGGATTCAATCCCTGGTACCGCAAAATAAATAAATAAATAAATAAATAAATAAATAAAATAAAAATCCTTTCATCCATTAATGGATATCCCATATCTTGGCTATTATGAATAGTTCTACAATAAACATGGGCATGAATTATCTCTTTGGTATAATGATCTCATTTTCTTTCGATATACATATAGCAGTGAGATCATATGATGGTTCTAATTTTAGTTTTTCAGAGAATTTCCATACTGTATTCCATAGTAGCTATACTAATTTACATTTCTACTGACAGTGTGTAAGAATTCCTCTTTTCTCCATAGTCTCACGAGCTTTTGTTATTTTTTGTCGTTTTGGTAATAGCCATTCTAATTACGGTGAATGATATTTCATTGTAATTTTGCGTTTTCTTGATAATTATTGATGTTGAGCATTTTTTCATATACTGGTTTACCAATTGTAGACCTTTGAGAAATGTCTATTCAGATCATTTATCCATTTTTTAATTGGCTTTTTTGTTTTATGCTGTTGAGGTGTTTGAGTTTCTTGTATAATCTGGATGTTAACCGTTCTTCACATGAATAGTTTGCAGATATTTTTTGCTATTATTTTAGCTGCCTCTTCACTCTCTTGACTGTTTCCTTTGCTGTGCCAAAGTATCCTAGTGTGATACAACCCCAGTTGTCTAGTATTGCTTTTATTCCCTTTGCTTTTGGTTCTATCACAAATTGCTTCCCCTATATTTTCTCCTAGTATTTCACAGTTTGGGATCCTAAAATTAGGTTCTCAATTAATTTTGAATTGACTTTTATAATAAGGTGAGAGGCTGAGGTTTAGTTTCACTTTTCTGAATATGTAAATCCAGTTTTCCCAGCACCATTTGTTAGAGACAATATATGCTATACATTGTTTCCAATATATTTTTCCAATATATATGTTTCCAAAATATGTTCTTGGTGTCTTTGTAGAACATGCGTTGGCTTTAAATATTGGAATAATTTGTAGATTTTTATTTTTTTCTATTGGTCTCTGTGTTTGGATTTATGTCACTACCATGCAGTGCTGATTACTATAGCTTTGTAGAATGTTTTAAAGTCAGCTTTCTTTCTTCTTTTTTTCTTTCTTGCTCAGAATTCCTTTGTATATTCTGTGTCTTTTTTTGTTCCAATGAGTTTTAGGACTGTTTTATTCTGTCTGAAATTACTTTGGATAGTATGATATTTTAACAATATTAACTTTTAAACATGGGATATCTTTCTATTTGTCTGTGTGTGGCCTTTAGGATGTCTTTAGAACTGTTATGATTTCAACTGCCGGCTTTTCCACTGGTTTTCAGACAGAGGCCATCCTAAAATGAACAACTAGGTCTGGGTGGATCTAGGATAGGAATAAACACTATTGATTAGAAGATGAAGATGACGGAGCCTAAAAGAGACCAGTGGTGGCAATATTCAGAGATATTTCTCTGTGGGTTTTTACAGGTACTCAACGCATGAAAGGATGGACTACACAGTTGGTGACATATTATCATAGCATATATCTGAATATTGAATTTATAGGGTATATTTCTTTTCTTTTCGGCACTGGGGATGGAACCCAGGGGCATTTTACCTCTGAGCTACACCCCAGCCCTATTTATTTTTTATTCTTTATTTTGAAACAAGATCTCACTAAGTTGCAGAGGGCCTCACTAAGTAGCTGAGGCTGGCTGTGAACCTGCAGTCCTCCTCTGTCAGCCTCCCAAGTACTGGGATTACAAGTGTGCACCACCACGCCCAGCTTATAGGGTATATTTCTATGGTTTAAAATACATTCAGGTAGTTTTAAAATCCACATTATTTTAGTACCCTTGGAGGAGTGGATAAGGGTCATTGTGTATAAAGATGCTTCTACCGTCTTCCTCTATCTAGAATCACCAGGAGGGTCTAAAGCCCCCAGTCACCTCTGAATCAGTACCAGTCATTAATACCCAGCAACAGTTAGAGCTCTGGCTAGAAGCTGGGCCGACCTGATGTTTTCTTTTTAATACGTCTCACATGCCTGCTGGATCTTGACAGCATGCCACCGAAAGTGAAGAAGAAACATGGGCTCTGGGGGTCTGTCTGGACCACATCAAGAGGGAAATGTCACCAAGTTTATGTCGTTCTCTTACCGTGGAAGACATTTGCTCCTTAGGGAATTCAAGACACACTGCTCTTACAGTTTTATCTCTTGTCCTGTCGGCGGCACTTCCTAGACTCTTTCTCTTTAAATGAACAGTATTATTGGTATGAATCATGGCGTATTGACGGATGCCAAAATATCAGTTCCTCTAAAATACAGTCATATTGATTACCTCAGTCCACATGGACATTTTCTGATGATTAAGGCTGTTAGGATTGCCATCTCAATGAATAAACCCATTACGATGTATGCAATAGGTTTATCCAGAGCCCTTTTACGCCTTCCCTTCTCCATGGCAACACTTGAATCTCTAACAGATAGTCATCATGTAACCAACAGGAATTAGCAAATAATTACTATGGATTCAGTCATGGAAAGAGATTAATTAGATACATTCAGAGTAAATACAGGACCCTCAGATGCAATATTATTGTATTACAAGAGAAGCGATGTTTTCCTTGTTCACTGACATGTATGGAGGCAGTTAAATAAGAAAGCATTCCTGCTAAGGTTTCTTGTACAGGAATGGGAATATTTTAATCCTTAAAAAAAACCCTGACTGTGTTATGATCTGGAACTCTTTTGAGTTTCTTTGTAACATATGATTTCTATCTTAGCACTGGAGCACACCAACACATGCTAAGTGATCAATTCTGAAGCATTCAGGATCATTATATTTAATAGATCATAGTTACAAGGTATCATTTAAACTCTGAATTAACCATTATCTAAATCATGAGTGCAAATGGTAGTTTAGATAAATTTTCTACTATGCGAGTTTAAATAGATTAACTCATTGGCGCCTCATAAGAACCTAATCATTAAATAGGGCATGGAATGGTGTTTCTTTTTCACTGATGAACATAATGAGACACAAGGAAGTTAAATACTTTATCCAGCATCACTCAGCCAGGTAAGAACTGACAATGGTCTTTTTTCCAGACTAATTCACTCCCTAGGATTCTGTTCCTTATGCTACAGTGCCTCCAAACAGATATAGAAACTGCAGTTCAGAAATGTTATTAAGTAATACTTCATTTTACATGTGTCTCGATGTTTATATATCAGTTTAAACATCGATGCCTTACCATTATTTAGTATATAAATATTGTGTAACTGAGGAGCATGAATTGTTTCAGGGAGTATGCCAAGTAATAGGGGTGAAAAAGATGAATAAAAAACAATTTCCTCTCCACCACATCTCAGGATGTAATCAGACCTGTGGATGAAGATGACAGTGGATGAATTCAAGATGGTGATTGGAAATTGTGAAGTGTTTTGCACACCACGTTAAGAAATTTAAATTTTATCCTGTAAGCAGCTGCGAGCCACCAAAAATCTAATTAAGGAGGAAAACAACAAATCAGGCATCTTATTTCAGAATGGAAAGCTGCCAGCTTTGTAGGGAATAGATTGAAGAAGGAAGCAACTGGTGCCAAGGAGACTACTATAAGAAAATCAATTTCAGTTGAGCCGCACCTGAATTATGGGAGTGGTGGTGGGTGGCGAGGACTGCACTGGGAAATAGTCCAGAGGTTTAATTATAGACGTAGGCTTTGGTAATTTGTTTGAAGTGCATGTGTGGGGTAAATTTGCCTTACAGATGTTCTTACCTGTTAGCAATCCTGTTGATTTAATTGCTCTAGACCTTTCCATATTTTCTATGAAGTTTTAAAGAACAGGCAGAGAACAACTTATTTTGTGCTCTTCTTCTTCTTCTTCTTCTTCTTCTTTTTTTTTTTTTTTTTTTTTTTTG
>PVJS01017561.1:0-36024 GCA_004027185.1 Glis glis
TGGGAGGGGAGTGGAGGGAAACACACTATAGCACATGATGTACATACACAAACCTATAAGACTCAATCACTATCTGGAGCATGAAAGGGAGGGAAGGGGGAGGGAATAGGGTGGGATTGAAGGGAGGGCTAAATGTGCAATGTGTGCATGTATGATGTTCATACCCTGACATATATCAAAATGTATAATTACAATGCACTAATAAATGAAAAAAAAGAAAGAAAAATATATTGGAAAAAAAAGATAAAGACCATGATGAATGGGATAATATAGGAAAAGATGAGGTGCTATTGTCCCTCATAGCAAAATCATCTAATCTGGTTAAAGTTTAGGTTTAAAAAAATAGAGGAAAAGAGGTTGATAGGGGGAGAAAAATAAATTCCTGGAGAAAGAAGGGTTAACATGAACATTCACCAGACAGATCAGGCAGTTAGCATGAATCAACTTCCCAGAGGTGAGAAGTCTGCCCAAAGTTGCACAATCTACTTGGGTTTCAGACTTGCGCTGCAGCCACTGCAGAGGACTTGATTAACTGTCCCCACGCTGGTCAGTGAACTTCCTGAGTGGCGAGTGTGGGCTCAGGCCATTGAGAGCAGCTCATGGACAGCAGTGAGTGGCACAGGGGCTAAAGGAATGCCAAGCTCATTCCCACAATCCCAAGGCCAAGTTAACAATGCACCTTATGTTCTCCTGTGCTTCTGCTT
This sequence comes from Glis glis, assembly GCA_004027185.1. Lineage (NCBI taxonomy): Eukaryota > Metazoa > Chordata > Mammalia > Rodentia > Gliridae > Glis > Glis glis. The sequence continues at coordinate 705 of PVJS01017561.1, forward strand.
CCTTCCCTTTCTTTTCATGGGCTGAGGATCCTAGTCAGAGTTCCTATGCTAAATGATCATTTGGCACAACTTAGTGCAAATGATTCAGGAAAAGACACGGAGATACATGTATTTATTTATTTTGCTTACCAGTGGATAAACTGTGCCAGGGTGAGTCATGGGAGCACCTTGGATTTGTAGAGGTTGGTAGCACATTGGGAATTTCATGACTTCAGCGAGCGACAACTGGAGTAAGCTATCACACAGGACATACTCAGGAGTCTAGTCAACGCAATAGGATGCCAGTAAACGAATCAGGACCACCTGGATTTAGCTTCATTTTTGCAAGAAATGACACATTTGAGTCAAAGCAGTGCAAGTGGGAAAAAATAATACTGAATCTTCAGCAATGTCGCTCTACAAAAAAGGCTACAATAAAAAAAAAAGCAATGGTATATCATGCTGATAGGCCCCGGTGCCACACACACAGTCACCACCATGGAAGGCAGGATTGATACGAAAGGGGGTATATCTTGATGAAAAATGACCTCCTTTACCTCAAAGTCCTCAATGTACACTATCTGATTTCTGCTGGGGTGAAATTTAATAGGTGGGAAATGTAAGCAACACTCATATTTCTAGTTTCATATTGAACTCTACAACTGGATAAAGTTCATGGACAAATATATATTCACTCTGCTTGAAGAACATTTTTGAGAGTCTAAAGACTTTTGCTTTCTATCCCCTTAAAATGTTGTCAGCCATCTTATCTTTTGCTGGGCTCTGTCATGAGACATCTAATTATCCCTAGCTCTGATTTTCTTTTCTCTTTTCTTTCTTTCTTTTTCTCTTTCTCTCTCTCTCTCTCTCTCTCTCTCTCTCTCTCTCTCTCTCTTTCTATTTTTCTTTTATTTTTGTGATACTGAGGATTGAACCCAGGGTTATTCTACCTCTGAGCCACACCCCCAACCCTATTTTAATTTTTGTGTTTGAAACAGGGTCTCACTAAGATGCTGAGAGTCTCACTAAGTTGCTGAGACTGGCCTCAAACCCAGGATCCTCCTTTCTCAGCCTCCCAAGTACTTGGGATTATAGGCATGCACCACCACCCTCAGCTCAGAGACTATTTAGATAATGGTACTCCTTGAATGACATTACAATTCTAAGTGTTTTAAGTGAATGACTCTGGGAAAAGTTCTAAAGGGAGTCCATGAGCAATGGTAGAGCAGTAACAACAATAATAACTTTTAGTTTTATTATATAATTTTACTTAATAAAAGAATGCATTTTGTGGAGACAATTACGGAGCACCTGTTTTGTGCCAGACACAAACAAACTTAAGTAATAGTAATCATTACTGTTCCTACTTAATAGATTAAGAAAATAAGTATTAGGTTAATGAGCTTGTCAAATGCCACCACAACTATGAAATAGCTTGGTTTGAATCAAGGCCTAATTTCAACACTAAACCACTTTAGTTCTTAGGGGTGTGTATGTGTGGTGTATGTGGCATATTTAAAAAATGGAATGAGTATGAATATGTATGTGTGTATGTGTATGTGTGTTTGTGTGTGTGTGTGTGTGTGTGTGTGCACATGCATGCACTCTAGTTGCTTTGTTTATATAAGTTATCCTAAAAATGAGTGGCTTAAAACAATGGTAATATTTATTTTGCTCACAAATCTGCAGTTTGAGCAAACTTGAGAGGGGAGAGCTTATTTCCGTTGTCCTCAATATCACCTGGCATGGCTCGAAGGCAGGGATGGAAGCATCTGGAGACTCATTCATGTATTTCTGGCAGATATCTATGGACTGAGTCCTTAATTGGGGCTGTGAACAGAAACAACTGCACATGGGTTCTCCATGTGGCCTAAGGCTCCTTAAACATGATTGCTAAGTTTCAAGGGCAGGGAGAAGGAGAGCGGAAGGGAGGAGGACAAGAGAAGGAGGGACGGAGTTGGCTGTATCTCATTTTACAGCCTAGCTTCCGAAGTCTTGCACTAGTTGTGCTACATTTTGTTCAATGCAAGAATCTTTATGATCATGCCATATTCAAGAGAAGGAAATTAGACTCCTCTTCTTGATGGGGAATTGCAAGGTTCTAGAAAAGCACGTGGTCCTAGAAAGATTTCTTGGGCCATTTTTTAAATGTAATGTTCAACATGTAACCCATATAAAAGCATATATGAATATGTATGACGATGAGCTATGTAGTCCCATATAACTCTTATATATGAATACATATATGTGAATTTGCAGACATATATGCAGATGACTTCTTGATATCAGGAAAATCTTCAATCTTGCTGCAATAGAGAATGCAGACTCCCATAAGGGAGCCAATTGAGCAGACTATTTAGATCCAGCTACCATTACCTTCCATCCTGAGGGATTGCTTTTTCTCACACTCAGTTTCTCCTGGCCAATAGGCTCTCAGCCTGCCTATTGTAGAAGACATTTGCTTTTGTGTACACTTCACCTGCATTATATGCTCAACATGCTGGCAGGTTCAGGAAAATGAGATAAAAGGAAAGTGGTCTGAAGGAAGAGAATTCGCAAGGGCTCAGATGTTAAATCTGGTTTGGAATCTTGGCTCCACCACTTAACAAAGCTACACAACCTTGGAGAATTTCTTTAGCTTCTTTGAGTCTTAGTTTTCTTACTCACAGAATGGAAGTATTGTTGCATTCTTCATAGGATTATTAGGAAGACACATAAAATAGCAGCTCTAAAGAACTTGGTGTAATTCCCAGCATATAGATGTATGGAAATTGTATCAACGTTTAAATAAGGAAAAAATATTTCTAATGACCTATAGGATTGTTCATGAGTTACCCCCTATTAACCTCCCTGGATTCATCTTGAACTCCACTAAGTTCACTTATAAACCTAAAAGCACTGACTCTCCTCTTCGGCCTGCAGATACCCAGTGGGCAAATAAAAGCTGGATAGAGCTTGGTATCTGCCTACATTGTGTATCTGTTTTCAGTTTCCTGCTCAGCTCTGCACGTGGGCATGTTAATCATTTAACAAGTGTTCATCTAAAAACTGTTAACACAAGGATTATTAGCCCTACCTTTACCTATCCTATCCTGTCCTTCAAGTCTGCAGACCCTAAGGTAAGAGCAACTAAGGTATTTTCAAGATTTATAGTGACATTCTGCTGCCAGCTTTCACCAGGTCCACTTCCAGAGCCCTGGAATGGTGCATAGAGGTCTCCAGTCACTATCTGGCACCTTCCAGGAACAGCAGAGCCTTGCAGGCAGGCCACCCCATGATGACACTGCCCCCCCAAGCAGGCGCAATGGGAGCCAAATTGCCCCCTTCCAGGATAACAGGTCTAACAGATAAATATCCTGCAAACCAAATGGAGATTGCCCCTTCAGGCGATAAGGACTTCTATGGAGCCACCTTGCAGAACCAAAACTGAGCTAACGACCATCCAGACCGCCCTTTGACCAAGACTGTTGAATAGTGTGTACCTCTTGCCCCCTTCCCCAGTTCTCCCTCTATTTAAACCTGAAGCTCTTGCCACTGCCCCAGATGGGGCTGAGATGCTTCCTCTCGCTTTGCCTTCCCATTATGGCCACATTGATTAAAGCTTAGATTTTGTTGGTTTGGTTTTTGGGGTGAGCCACTGGACCTGATCTGTTGGGACCTCCAGAATTGGGTCTCTGGCCTAGGACTCCAGTAACACTCTGTGTTACAGTTGCTGTGTTCTCAAGTTGGGGACCTTCCCATTTTTTCAAATGTGTCCTGCTTGTGAAGCTATTATGTTGTTCTTCTCATCTGAAAAACGCCTTTCCTCCAAGCAGCATATGGTTAATCCCTTTCCATCATTCAGGTAATTTAACTCATTTCATTGGGGATGCCTGTTTAAGATCAACCTGTTACCCAAAGGATCTCTATTCCTCCTAATAATTCTTTATCATGTTATTATATTTATAATCTTCCTAGCAGTTCTTTCTACTCAAAGTTATCTTCATTATGGATTTATTTGCTTTTTAATTATATGGCTCCCCCGCAAGATTGTGAGCTGCATAAAAAAAAATAAGAGCAGTGACCTTCTCTGTCTTTATTTCAGGACCCAAAACAGAGCCAGACTGATATTAAGCCCTTAGTATATATTTGATGGATGGATGGGTAAACATGTATGTATTTATGTTTATGTGTATTTAATGAGGACAAAAGAAAGGGAAAAGAAAAGGGAAAGATTTAAAATAAATAGCACATGAAATTGCATTTCTGTGGGAGAGATGAGGCTGTGACATTTACCTGCTGTCCCTCATTGTAAGGATGCCACAGAAAGGAACAGGGTGGCTGCTCTTTGTTAGCCACTGGGCTTACACTGGAGACAAATTCACCCCATGCTGCAGGAAATTAATCACCTTTATCCCGTCCTTGAGCTCACTCATTCTTTTCCAGCCTTATGAATGCGTAACTTAGGCATTCTCTCTCTTCCTTCACTTTTGGTCTTCTGAGTTGAGCTCTGGCTGTCTGGCTGGATGCCTTTTATCAAGAAAAGTCTGCCTTCCTTTTCCAGAAAATGTTTCCTAAACCTCAAAAATACAAATACATTAAACATGTAAATCATGCCTCCAAAAATACAGAACAATTCTAAAAATTATCCCTGCTTGCATAAAAAATAAATGATAAATCCATTGACTATTTTTTTTTTTTGCTTTTCTGTCCTTTGTACTGGAGCTATTTGGCAACTGAAAATTCATCAGTGTATGAGTAAATTTATGTGTTTGTGGATGAAGCTTCTAATTAGCACATACAGTGAAGTGTGGAGAGACTTCTATATAACATTCTCTGGCTGAAGTTTCAAACCAAGGTCTGTCCTCTGAAATACGTGGACAGCTGTTGTGTGATTAAAAAAAATAATAAAAGGAAAAGAAATAAGTTGTTAACTTGGAACTGCGGAGTGGAACTTGACGGTATCTCCAGAACAGATGTTCCAGGTCTGGGACATTTTGCATGAAGCCATTAGAGACTTCATATGCAAAGACTCCTGTGGTGCTGGCTGACTGTTTTGTTTAATTAATAGATCTCTTTGCAACTCAAGCAGCAGATGAGCCAGGGGAGTAATACCAGTGTGCAGTGCCAATCACTCTACCTGAAAACGGTTACAGTTACCCTAGATGGCCTTGGACTGGTCACCCAGCCTTCCTAGGCCTCAGTTTCCCTATCTGAATTAGAGAACCCTTCCTTATTTCACAGAGAGGTATCAAGAGGACCCAGACTAATGAATTGTACTGCAATCATTTGCTTTCTGGTCACCTTGTTGTTTTAAATCCTGATGACTCTCTTTTTCTTTATAATCATCATGAATTCAGGCAATAATAATTCTGGGATTAGAACTACATCATATGATATTGTTACAATAGTTTAATGGCATTAAACAGTTTGCATTTCTCGCCATTTGTGTTCAATCCATGAACATCAAATTTGGTATTTAGTAATTCCATAAGTTTTTAAAAATTATGAGAGAAAACTTAGCTCTTTTGTGTTTATCCTCTACTCTCTCTTTTCTCCAAAAGTCTAGCAATCCACAAACATGACCATGAAAAACTCAATAGGTGCTTTCTACATCAGCTGGAAAGACACCGCTCTTCCTGTTCTGCTGATTTTTAAAGGGATCGATAATAAGCAACATCCCTGAACTCCATGCCTAGCTTTGCAAAACACCATCTTCAGCTATTAGGAGGATATTGCTTTAATATTGACAGGGAAATCAAAATGCCGCACGGAGTGGTGGCTGCCTGCTTTCCACCTGGTGGAATATAGTTTCCTCCTGTCCTTGGGAGAAAGCCACTTCCCTCTCCATACCCCCACTCCACTGGAAAACATTTCCACTCCCCTGGGTTCCTCAAAGGAAGAGACTTTCTGTTCACTTACTTTAGTTCCCTTGTGACCTGAAGTCATTTCACCTATAGAAGACAGATGACTTCAACCCTCCATCTTGAGCTTGAATTGCAATACAAACCAAATTAGATAAAATAAATCAATAATACCCTTGCAGGCCAAATTCACTTAAGTAACATTTACAGTACAATTGCCCGCTTTGCCCATATACTTTAATCCATTAACACTTTACATTTGGCACCTGAATAAATATGTTAGCCCGGTGGAATATAAATGAACTAGGATGCCATCATTATTTTGTGTTGAGTGAAAGGTTAGTAAATTTTCATTTCTTTAAAAAGAAAGTGATTTTGAAATTCAATAAAAAGCCTGAATTACTTGAGGGGCCATTACAGTGTCCCAATTGCTCATTTATGACTTAGAAGCTATGCTGCCATAGCTATATGGACCATTGTATTCACCCCTCTTTTTATTTTTTTTTTACTTTTTTGTAGTACTGGGGATAGAACCCAGGGGCCTTCTACCTCTGGGCTACACCCCCAGACCTATTTTATTTTTTATTTGGAAATAGGGTTGTGATAAGTTGCTGAGAGCCTTCCTAAGTTGCTGAGACTGGCTTCAAACCTGTGATCCTCCTGTCTCAGCCTCCCAAGTACTGGGATTACAAGCGTGTGCCACCACACCCAGCTGCATTCACCCCTCTTACAAAAGGAACCTCCAAATATACAGCCAATACATTTGCATTTGGATTCCAACTTGGGAAGTAGACTGTAGATAAAGAACAATAGACACTCATCCAAAACTATGGCACAGAAAACTTGGGTTCTGTGCTAACAAAATTAACAGGATACTTAAATACAACTGTGGTTAAGAAAATGAAAAGATTTGGGTAATTTTATTTTATTTATTTATTTATTTTTGTGATGCTGGGGATTGAACCTACAGACATTCTACCTCTGAGCTACACCCTCAGAACTTTTTTGTTTTATGTGGGAACAGGGTCTAGCTAAGTTGCTGGGAGCTTCTCTAGGTTGCTGAGGCTGGCTTCAAACCTGCGATCCTCCTGTTTCAGTCTCCCAAGTACTGGGATTACAGGTGTGTGCCACCATGCCCCGCCTGATCTGGGTCATTTTAACCTGTTGCAGCTTCATATGAACTACAAGCAAATTAGTCCTTCCAATGGCCAAACTACCAGTGGAGCACAGTATGTTAAAATGAACAAAGGTTTGTAATAAGACTTCATTAAAATCATTGGTTTGAATTTTGGGAGAACGAGCAACATCTTTCATCTCATTCAGAGTCACAATCTTGTCCATAATTTGCTCTTAACTAGAAATGGGTGACATTGCAATTGAGTCCCAGGGGCTTGGGAAGCGGAACAAAAAACAATCAAGGTGCCGCTTAGGCAGATGCCTGTAAGACCACTGCCACAAAAAGGTTGACAATAAGGTTAGCAACAATGTTCTCACTGGATGGACATGTTAGGGTTCTGAGCTACCTTATGTTTTGTGATTTTTTTCTTATCCAATGCCATGGGCAGACTGCTCATGGGTAAGTTTTACAGTATGCAGCACAGGGACAAAGGTACATATTTCAGTTAGGGAAGGAGAAAGGATGAACATTTAAATAGGAGGAAAGTCGGCCTGCCATTTCCCTCAATGTAGGTGGACATGAAATGGGAGCCAGGTGGGGGATTTGAATTGTTTGGTCCCAGAAGTGACTTGAACAACTTGAATCATTTCTATGCTGCTCATATTATTGGTCCCACTCACCAGGCTGAGTAGACTCTAATATTTGATAATATGCAGTTTTGCTCGTAATGACCAGAGAACATGATCCAAGTACATTATCTGGTGCTCAATAAAATCAAATGATCTTTTCTAGTATCACACTCAAAACAACTGTTGGTCTTTTAAAATGTCACCTTCTTAGGAGGTTTTCAGGAGTTAATTTTTGACTATGTTACTTTTCATCATACGTGATGACTTAAAACCTCACCCATAATCATACAGAACACTGCCTCCTGAGCCAGAGGGTATTATTGGTATGCATGGACCACAGCATGCAAACTGGCATGTGTTGGGAATTATGGTTACTCAGGGACTACCAAATAGGCACAGTACAACCTTGGGAAATGACGCCTCCATTTAACTTGGCTCTGAAGTCCTTCAATACTCCAGAGTGGGTCATTGATTCAGTAAGGAAAGCTCATATTTCTGAGATAACTCATACGATCTATCCAGCAAATTGCATGGATAAACATGGAAAAATTAACTACAAAGAAAGAGAAAGCATTTCTGCTACAGTCTAAATCACATGAAAAACAAACAATTTACAAAATGAGTATCTTAATAGACAAAGCAGAATGTTTTTACTTGTTAAAAAAATGCTGCAAAATGTTGGCAACAACAGTTTGTATCCAAATAGTCAAACCTAATTGTTTGTGAATGCAACATAATTGAATCTTCATTTTAAGAGCTTTAAGAAAACCAAGCAATATAACATGAGTTTTTGTGACATTAAAAACAAATAATTTGTACCAAGTTATTGTGTTTGAAGAAACACACACCCATCAACCCATTAGATTTCATTAGGGATAGACAAATTGTTAGATGTTTTGTTTTGTTTCTGCTTTGAACTTCACAAAAGATAAACCTCATTTCTTTGGAATGATTCCTAGTCTATTTCCTTAGAAATAAGCTTTCAAAGTATGTATTAAAATAAAGCCACACTTCAAGTAATCATGACACTCATAATTACTAGTTCCTGTTAATTATATTAATCAACTCTCAGTGGCATTTATAGTATTGTCTTCACCTCCACAATTGAAAGCAATGTCCAAAGGCTTTGAAAAATGACACTACTGACATAAATATAAATTTGTACTATTAATGAGAAACTCTGCCCAGTTGGAAAACAAAAAGGATTCACAATAATTTGGCCTCAAGCAAATAGAAACATACAATTAAAAATGGAATAAATAAATTTAAATGACTTTAAAATGATTCCCCACTTCTGCCATTTTTGAGTCCTATTTCTCATATAACATTGAAGTGAGAAAGAATTAAGCAGAGAAGCAAGTTATGGATCACACACTCTAGTATAATCGAACTCCAGCCGCGACAGCAAGAACAAAATGTCAACTCTAACTAACTACCTTATTGAATTCCCTCCAAATCTATGACCTGCAAAATAGCCATATTCATGTGGTCATGCCCAGAGCCTAAGAGAATCACTCAGGAAATAAAGGATATCCAATAGAGCCAAAACTAAATGCAAGGTATTCTAGCTTGTAAAATACACACATAACCATTTAACCATGATGATTAACTTGTCCCGATTTGCATGGGACTCACCTGGTTGGAGTTCTGAAAGTCATCCATCCAGGAACACTTCTTGGTCCCAAGCAAACGGAAAGCTTTTCACTCCAGCTTGGAATCTGAGCTTCCATTACTCCCGACTCCACTTACCTTTCACCAAGCTATATATAAAGCATTTTTTCTCAGACTTTCTGTATACAAGGATCATCCAGAAACCTTGTTGAAGCACAGTGGCCTTGGCCCTATTCCTGCAAATTCTGATTTCACAATTCAAGAGGGGCCAATGAATTTGAATTTCTAACAAGCTCACAGGTGATACTGATGTTGCTGCTCCAAGTACCATGTTGTTACACTGCTATAAACTTCAGGTACAGTTTCCTTTCCCCAGTTTCCCTTGCTACATCATGAGTTTTACTTCCAAGGGTACTAACACATGAGCAGATTGTATAAGTCTCTGAGAAGTAGAAAGAATTCATCTTGGTATGAATGATGCCAATATAACAAAAGGAAAACTTATCCAATAAACTAGTTATTTATACATTAAAAGCTGGGATATTTTAGTTACATGAATTTCACCAATTATTTTAATTATAAAGCTTTAGGAAAATGCTAATTTATTAGCAGAATTAATAAAAACAATAAGGAAACAGGGAGAATAAGCCTGAGCCATACCAATGTTTTTATTGAAGCTATAATATTAGAATGACTCCCAAGTATTCGAAGAAGCCCAGCCAGTTTTTGCAAAGGAAATCCCAACTAAATTTTATTAACAGGTCTCTGATTCTCTGACATGACCTGGATCCATTCTGATACTGTCAGAGTCATGGCACCTCCTGAAGGTTAAGGGCTCATTCTACAAGGCTGTCTCTAGTTCATATCCAAGTCCCAGGAGTCCCCTCTGTGTCTAACCAAGTGGCTATAAATTCAGAGGTCGCTATAACACCCTATTGAGGTTCTATAATTGTTAGAATGGTTCACAGAACTCAGGAAAACACTTCACATACACATACTGGTTTGTTTTAAAGGACGCAACTCAGGAACAGCTAAATGGATAAGAAGTATAGGAGAAGGTCTGGGGAAGGTAGTGCGCAGATCCTCTGTGACCTCCGCAGGTATGCCATCCTCCCGGCACCTCGGAGAGTTCACCAGCTCACAGGGTCCTCAAACCCTATCATTTATGGACTCTCATGGACATTTCTTTATGAGGGAATGACAGATTACATTATTCGTCACTTGTGATTGAACTCAATCTCCAGCCCTTGGTAGGGGCAGCGCAAAAGTTCTGACATTCTAATCACTTGGTTGGTTTTTCAGGAACTGGGAACAAAAAACAAATATTTGCTTGTACTTTGCCACAGTAATAAATAAAACAAAATTTATTTTTATTTATATCCCTCAAACTATAAGATACAAGTCATGGGGGAAAAACAATAATAACAATAAGATTTTGAGAGGGATTCAGCTTCTATAGTCATGGCCCTGTCGACACCACCAAAGCCCATGAATATTCATAATGCCACAAGGTTTTTGTGTTCTACCTACTCCAGTTACTGTGGCAGGAAAGTCAGCAAACACATTTTAGAGGAATCTTCAGTAGCAGAAGCTGAAACTGAAAGAAAGTCTCCGGATACATCCATTTAACTAGAATATCATAGTTAGTCAGCATTTCAATGTATGAAGGCTGAATATACTATTTGCTTAAAGATAATCTTTACAGAGTCAACATATTTTTATAAATTCTAACATTCAAAAAGAACCTCCAACCTATTTCTTTGCTTTTCCTCATATAATGGATTAAAAAATAAATGTATAAGCACAGTCACATACAGTGTTCAATCTTTCCAGGCTGCTAATGGGAATAGACTCTCGAAGTTTCTGATGAAGCTGACCAGTCCCTAGTCAAAGTTTTTGTTTTTGAATGATTTTTTTCGTATCCATTAACATAGCACTAAATATCCAAAGTCTTTTCCAAATTAGTAACAACAACAACAATAATATCTGCTACAACGGCATGTTATTTATTGAGTGTTCCCTATGATACTGACCTCATGCTACGCAATTTACTTTCATTATTATTGTTAATCTTCACCAGGGCCAAGAGTAAGATGAGGTGAGTAAAGCTCTCACCTTGGGTGCAGATTGGAGAGGCCATCAAAGACTTAGTAATCAAGATAAACAATATAAGCTGGGGATAGAGCTAGTGGTAGAGCACGTGCTTAGCATGTGCAATGCACTGGGTTCAATTCCTCAGTAACACACACACACACACACACACACAGACTCAAAAGATGAATGATATTTTAATATAGTAATACAATAAAATAAAATTAAAATTCTTGTGACATCCATGTTAAACAGAATATCACAATTTTAAAGACTAGATAAATACTACTGATTTTCTCTTTGTTCTAGCGTAGCTTAGCATAACAATGTTATTGATTTCTCAAATCAGCCCTATCCTAAGTTCAATAATAGCATTATTCCTATTTTATGAACAGAAGTCCAGTTTTATGAACACTGTCCAGGGTTACACAGTGATTTAATGGTACAGTCAATATATCTGACTTAATAATTATTCAAATATGGTGTTATGCTGTGTCTCAATCATACAATATTTATTGAGTACTTGTAAACGTGATGTTTGGGGGTATAGTGCCCATGCTGAGGTCAGTGTTTTACTAGATGAACTCACAGAAGTTGCTGAAAAGTTCTATGCTCATGGTTATAATTTGTAAAAGTGAAAGGGAACAGATTAAAGTCAGCTAAGAGCACAGACATGTGGGGCAGAGTCTAGAAGATTCCAAATGTGGAGCATTCAATTATCTTTTTCCAACAGAGTCGCAGATAGAGTTACCTTTCCTTGCAACGATTAGTGACAATATGCACATTATTACCCATCACGGAAATGCGCCAGGCCTGGGTCTCCACAGTTCATACTGGAATTCAATCATATAGATGTGGTTGAAGGCCAGCATGCCTAACTTTTAGTCTCCTTCCCCTCCAGAAGAAGAGTGGATACCACATGGCTCAAAGTATTTACCATTAATCATGTTATTGGGCTATGGCCTAAGGTACCAGGAAAACAAAGATACATTCACCAGGCAGGACATTCCAGTGCCCTATGGATCATCTCCCAGGAATTAAGAGCCAAGTCCAGACCTCTCTTTGTGTAAGGACACTACTCATTATGTCAGTACTGTGGGCACCAGAGAAGCTGGGGTATGAATAAGGATATATAGCCGGGCGTGGTAGCACACACTTGTAATCCCAGTACTTGGGAGGCAGAGACCAGAGGATCCAGGTTTGCGGCCAGCCTCAGCTACTTAGTGAGGCCCTCCGCAATGTTGTGAGACCCGGTTTCAAAGTAAAGGATAAAAAATAGGGCCGGGGGTGTAGCTCGGAGGTAGAATGCCCCTGGGTTCAATTCTTGGTACTGCAAAAAAAAAAAAAAGGAGATATACACCTCTTTTTAGAAGAGAAATTATAAGTCATAAGTAAATAAGGTAGTACAACCTCATGAAATGATACTAAATGGGTACCCTTTATCCAAAATTCTTGGAAACAGAAGTGTTTCAGGTTGAGGGGTTTTTTTTTTGTAATATTTGCATATATGTAATGAAATATCTTGGGGCTGGAACCCAAGACTAAGCAAAGAATTCCCTTATGCTTCATATACATTTTATACACATAGTCTGAAGATAATTTTATACAATATCTTAAAAACTTTATGTATGAAACAGTTTCATGGTTTGGGATTTTCCACTTGTACCATTATGTCAGCGCTCAAAATCTTGGATTTTGGAGCATTCAATATTTCATATTTTCCAATTAGAGATATGCAACCTGAAATAGTATAGAAAAGAAGAAATAAAAAATAGGTAGAAAGGAGACTAAAGGAAGGAAATGGAGACCATAACTTTCATTTAAAAGTCTTGTGCTAAAGAGTCTCATACCTTTTCTCCCTAAGTCAGTTTTCCTTCCAGGCCTGCCACTTCCAAATTTCTGGGAAATCTACAAATCTTTATTTACAGTCTTAAAAGTTGCTGGAAATTCACGCACTTATGAAAATTGCCCTGTGTAATGTACTAACACATATATCTTTAGAATACATGAAGCAAAGGGAGATAAAATACTTTTAAAAACCTATAATATAGGGTATGTTCCAAATGTTATTTGTTATTCAGAGAAGGGAGACAACATGAACCTAAGGGTCTTGAGAACAGTCAGATCACCATGGACTGTCATGAGATCATCATACTGATGTCATCTCCACATGCCCTCCCATGCCCACCCCTCACAAACTTTCCTTCCAAGGAAGTGCCCAAGACCCCAATAGCAACATCTCATTCTCGAGATAGCCCACCTTCTCCCTTGAGTCTGTACTCCTTGCTTTCCTGAATAAATCTCTACTTGTGCATCTATTTGACACATCTTAAAATTAATTGTCTTCTGCAATGTTTGCCAAGGACTCCATTGTCCTGAGTTGAGATCCCCCTCTTGGGGACCTTCTTTGACCCCCTCCTCTGGTGACAAGCCTGTATTTAAGAATTAGCCTCATTATTTATATCTTTTTTTTTTTGCGGTACCGGGGATTGAACCCGGGGGCATTCTACCTCCGCGCTACACCCCCAGCCCTATTTTTTATACTTTATTTTGAAACTGGGTCTCACGAAGTTGCAGAGGGCCTCACTAGGTAGAGAGAGAGAGAGAGAGAGACAGAGAGAGAGAGCTGAGGCTGGCCGTGAACCCGGATCCTCTGGTCTCTGCCTCCCAAAGTACTTGGATTACAAGCATGTGCCACCACGCCCGGCTCATTATTTATATCTTTAGTAGTGAGACAGGGAAGAGGACCTGGGAACAGGAGGAATTAAAAAAGGCCATCAGCATCGCCTTCTGTTAGGTGGGGGAGGCAAGGAGGGAGGTGAGAGACCAGTGGGTGCCAGGAGATCAAGGCCCACCAGCCCACAAGATAACAATTCAAATTACGGATTGGAATTGGTCAAAAGCCATTGGTTCACCCAAAACCCAATCTGATCAATCATAAAAGAGCAGCTGGGGAAACTCAATAAGGTTTAAAAGCCCACCTCCCAAGAGTTTCAGTGGTTACTTTCTTCCGGGGACCCCTTCCCCCCATTTGGTGGGGGAAGCTGTTTTTGTCTTGTATCTTTCCCTGACATAAAAGAAACGTTCATATTTTTATACCCTTTGTTAGTCCTTGGACTTCATTTGTCAAAATCCACTGGACAAGAATCCTCTAAGAGGAGACACTCCTAGTTTCAGTTATATGAATACAAAAGGAAAAGGATTTGAGCTGGCAGAGGACACCTCAGGTTCAAGGCTACCAGCAGGAAACACACACACACACACACACACACACACACACACACACACACACCACAGTCTTTATGGGCTGCTTGATTTATTTCATAAACCCTACAGCTTCTTTATGAAAGAAGATCCCTTAGAAAAATCATTAAGAATTAAAGTCAAGAGATCAAAGAAGATGCATGAACAACCACATCTTATTTACTTAACAAATAGCATCCGTCCAAGACCAAATCTGTTCCACAGATTTTTAATATATCTCTGTAAAAGAGAATGTCTTCTCTGTTGTCTTAGCTCAAGAATTAGAAAGGAACGTCTAAGAGGTGGAAAGCTTGCTGCTGGTGGGTGGTATGTGAGAAGGTTTTAGCATTACATAAACAAATGAGTTTTCTTTTAATAACTATGTATTTATTTAATGTATATTAGAGAATTATATTACAAGCATATTTAAACCCATTAAAGAAAGTATTCCTTTACAAATGCTCAATTTGAAGAAAAATATTATCACTTAAAAAATTGATGGAATCCATATCTGGATATGGCAAAAGTCAGGAAGAGCTGGGCGTGGAGGTGCACGCTTGTAATCCCAGTACTTGGGAGGCTGAGACAGGAGGATCCAGGTTTGTGGCCAGCCTCAGCTACTTTACTGAGGTCCTCTGCAATTTAGTGAGACCCTATTTCAAAAATAAAGAATAAAAAATAGGGCTGGGGGTGTAGCTCAGAAGTAGGATGCCTCTGGGTTCAATTCCCAGTATCGAAAAAAAAAAGTCAGGAAGGAAAAAAAATATATCTTAAGTTTAGGAAACCTTGAGTTATTAGCATGTAGATTTTATCCCATTTTCCTAAATAAGAGGCTTTTAATTCTATGAAAATCGGTTTCTGAAGTGGAATTTCATCCCTGTCTAATTTAGGTTTTTATTTATTTAAAAATTTCTGAGTTGAGAAATTTTCTCAGGCTCCCTTCTTTTGCTAGAGATCAGTTTTGAAGG
The DNA here is from genome assembly GCA_004027185.1 of Glis glis. NCBI lineage: Eukaryota > Metazoa > Chordata > Mammalia > Rodentia > Gliridae > Glis > Glis glis. The sequence goes on from PVJS01017561.1 coordinate 16,186, forward strand.
GAAATTTGGAAAGAATGCTAACAAGAACACAGAAAATGTAATCATTCTGAAATATTTTTAGTCCTGCATTGCTTAGCTGATAAAAATTTTCTTTTCAAAGTTTCCCCTAGTGATAACCATTATCACCAAATGCTAACAGCCCATTGTTCCTGTGCCTCAGGATTTTATCTCTTATCTAGAAAATCAATAGGAGAGCTGAGATGGAGGGAGGCAGCCTGGGGGGGGGGTAGCCAGTTTCCCAGGGGTCCTCTCCCACCTCAGTATGACCTTTATGAAATGGTCCCTCTTCTGAGGACCCCACTTTCACCAATCCAGAGGGAAGGCCTGATGACCTTCTCTGCACCTGGTAGGAGGAATGAGTTCCTGTCTGCTGGCACCCTGACTCTCTTGAAATGCAAAGGTGAGGAGCAGCAGGGTTGCTGGCGGGTATCTGTGATCACACAGAAGGAGCAGAGCAGGTGGTTACTGATGCGATGCTAGGGCCCATTGGGTATATGGAGGAAGTTACTGTCTGTACTTGGAACCCCACACTCCTTTGTTGTGATAGAGCACAATTAAAATGAATGAGCCTAAGTTAAGGAGGTAAAACCATCTCCTGGATTTTTTTTTCTTTCCAGTTTACTAGTTTGTTCAAAATGGGTTAGGTGAAAAGCGGTGTTGGGAAGACTGGATTTTAAGACTCAGAAACTAGAAAGGTGGAATAACACAGTGACTAGTTACAGATGCCTTAGAATGGACAGATCAGTTTCTCAGTCCACTACTTCCTGTATGAAATGCAGGGACTAACTAGCCACAGCTTTCTCAGTTGTATAGAAGGTAGAGTAATAGTTGCAAGTTGTGACCTCTTGTTTTATTGAAGACAATTAGATGAGACAATGCAGTGAAGCGTGCAATGACTGACATATAACTCTGCCTTCATTATTATTATTATTATTTGTTTAATTTGACTTCTTAAAGTTGCATTTCTTCAGGGCAAGGGGTATAGCATGAGGCCTTGGGTTCAACCCACAGCACAAAAAATAAAAATAAATAAAGGTTACATTTCTTCATTTCTAAAATAGTAGCAGCAATTGCTTTGTGTTTATTTTGTTATATTAATATGAGATTCAAAAGGGATAAGGAAAATGAAGTCTGTGAAACCAGATGCCAGCAGGAAGCCTTTCTGTCCCTTGGAGATTGAAGTAAAATGGGCCTTAATGCTCTGCATTTTAATATTTGTGCATTTCCAATGTTTACTAACACACACACATACACACATAGACACACACAAAATCAGAGTTTCTGCAAATGTCCCATCTTATTTTCTCATTATCCCTCTTTCTCCAGTTTTTCTTCCCCCCATGGACATGGCCATTCCCTGGAACCCCCTCCATCAAATTCAGACACAAAATTCTGTCCTTCCTCATTCTGTGCCTACTAAGAACTCTTATCACTTTGATCATGCATGAGCTTAATAACTTTCCTGAAAATCTTGATAGTCTCTTATTATCCTGTCCCCCATCTTCTGTTCCCTGCCACACACCACCACTGTCAGCATCTAGAAGGCAGTCCTACCCTGTGCCATCTGCCCTGTCATACAGGGCTGGCTGGAGAGGGAAGATCTAATGCCTTTACTGCAACTGACTTTCTAATGGGACTCTTTCTGTCTCCCCACCCCAAAAGTGTCCTCCATAGTGAGCTGAAACAGACTAATCCCAAAATATCAGAATATGCAAATTATAAAAACACTGAAAATTTACTTCCCAGTCAATTCAGGATATATTTATTGATACTCCTATTAAGCCACAGACTATGCTGCTTTCTAAGAATGCAATCATGACTAAAGCATATTTTTTTCTCCAAATATCTGGAGGCCAGGGACATTAAGAGATGGTTACATGATAGCCTCATCAGTGAAGGAAGGGATTTATGGAAGGCAACAATGAGCAGATTCTTCAGATCTAGAAAAGACTCAAAAGACAGAGAAGGATAATGAGATCAGTAGAATGAAGACAAGCTAACGAAAAATAACCAAAGATGAAAAAAAAACTTATTTTAGGTACAAAGAAAAACCACTGCAATCAAACAAACAAAAAGACAAAAATATCTGGCATCAGGATATGTTAGGAGAACAGAAAATGTTTGTGGTTAGAAGCCAATGAGACACTGAGCTTGAATCCCTACCCCAGTGTGTAAATATTTCTAAAAAAAAAATCAAACTTGAAAAAATCTTACTGCAGCACTACTTACATGAAAAAAAAAGTTTACCAAATCTAGCTCAAATTTATTAATCTGGAGTAAATACAGGCACAAAAATCTGCATATTCTCATAATATATGCCACAATAGATTGCAATATGTGCAACAGATATGATATTGTAATAGATGATTATAATAATTAAATGAGCTTTATGATATTTTGATATCTGAAGAGGTGGCACATAAAAGATCTGCTACTCAAAAAAAGGTAAGTCTGTCATCGTATTAAAAAGAAGCTCAAAATAGTTTACAAGGGCACTTGTCTCCTTGGATGCTAAGAGGAGAAACAAAAGAAGCAGATATCTGTTGTTATAAGTTATTCACTGCAATGAAAACAAAATTGTACAGATAATACTAAAATTTCCACCAAAAATAGTGAGAATGTTATAATTATAAAGAGGAAAGATGGCATGAAATTGGGATTGAGTCTAAACAGCACCTAGATTTACTGGAACTCAGAGAAGACTCATATAACCATGAGTACAGACCTGCTGTTCCACCCTTGAGAGGTGAGAAATGACACATGATTTTCGTATTCTTGAATATTTCACATATGACTTAGGCCCTACTTTCTAGGCTTGAGAGAAAATGGAGGCATGTTTGCATCCCAGGATTTATCCATCCTAAAAATATTCAAGAAATGGCATCTAATCTTCTGATCCCTCTGGCCCAATATGCCCAGGGAGTGTGCTAAGAATGCCCCATATTACATTTTGTTTTGCATCCTCCTTATTAGGATGGTCTTATATTTCCCATCTTGTTGATAAGAGCATGGAGGGAAAGGAAGTGATTTCAGGCTGTCCAAGCTCACATCGACACTTAACAAAGGAGGGTGGATGTTTTCTATGTACTTGGCACTTATTTGGGGCACTTAAATCAGGGAACAAAAGGGACACATATCACTTAAGCACTAAGTCATTCTACCTATATTATGGACATTTACAGCCACGCCATTGCAGTAAGCTGTTTTACTTACATGTAACTAGATTGGATTATGAGGGTTGTTTTTTTCACTGCACGTATTTGTCTCCATCTTGTTAACCTTTCAAGCGGATCTCACTATTAGGTGACTCTTGTTCACTTTGTAGATCAGCCAAATATAAGCATTAGACCAGAGCAAAATCTTTTCCAATTACCCAGCATATAAAACAAAACTTGGATAAAAGTTTCAGAAACTGGATCCCAAAATCTTGAAATTTGGAGAAGTTGAGAAGAAAAGATTTATTCTAGGTAAAATCATCTTTTGAGGTTGTATGATGCAGTTTACTACAATCCAAGGTTCTTTATGTTAGGTCGCGTCCCCTTCCCCTTCCCTTTCTCCTTCCCCTTCCCCCTCGCTCCTGCAGCTGGGACAGGAGACCCCGGAGCCCGGGAGGGCAGAAGACTCGGCAAACTTCAAATCTCACCGGAAGACCTGCTTTGTTCAGCCTCATCTCAGGAGAAGATGCCACACTGACCCCCGACACCAGACCCTGCTATAAAGATGCCCTCCCTTCCTCTCCTGGCGTGACTCTGCTGACTGAGAGCCCTACCGGTCAGCAGACCTCGCCTGGGAGCGCAATAAAGGATTTCTTGCATTCTGCCTGCTAAGCTCTCATCTCTGACGCGACTCACAATCGCTTTGCCTGTTACACTTTAATCATGCAAGAATCCTTCTTCACTGTGGGTGGGCCCAATGTCACCACTTTTACCCAGGCAAAACTCCCCTTTGACTTTAGTAGCTGAGGGAGTGGACCTGGAGTTTAGCCTAAGGAAGGGCTGCAGTATGCAGGCCTAAGGGAGAAGGGCCTTGGCAGAAGGGTATGGGGTTTTTCTCATGGCAGTGGGATTGCCAGTGATAGTGTTGTAAACACTAATCTATGTTAATACTGTTAACATGTTAGTGAAAGTGACAGTGTCATAGAATTGTTCTCATAGGGACATGCCCAACGGTGTCCATTTAGGAAAGACATAAAACAGGAGACATTAAGAGAAACAACAAACCTATTTAGTGTAGGTCCACACAGGAGTGTAAACTACAACACACACCCAATTAAGTGCTATCCAAATAATATATTCACAATCTGGGGAAATACAAAGTACTCAGAAGGGGCTACTAGAAATGGTTAAAAGCTAAGCTGGAGAATCAAAACAAGACTCTAGCTTCTGTCATATTACCTCCCAGCCATATAATCTAAAGCAACTCACCTACAGTTACGGCACCTCAATTTTTAATGTGTAGAAAAGGAATGTTGATGGTACTAACCTTGGAGGGTAAAATGAAATAGTATACATAAAACTCTTAGAAGAAGTTCTGAAACATTATAAAAATAAACACTGGGTATTTTTACTATTTGTTGCCTACCTTGTTAACTCAGATAAGCATATTCAACCAACCTTCAGAAGCTTGAAATCAGAACTCTTCCTGCAGACAGTGTTACTGTAAAATAAAAGAAGAGATGATGTATTTTCCAGTGGCCTTTCAAAATCTAAGAAGCCAGAATTATCTTATCAGTAGCAAATGGATTATGTGGAGAAGTTTCAAATCCTCTAGATTTCCAGGTGGGTCTGCCACAGCATAAATCCCTAATGCCTTAATCATTAAACTAATTGCTTGTCATTACTCTGAAAAAAATTTGTTCCTTACTTTTCTGTTGTTGTCATTCATTTTCGTCATAAACAATGATCAACAAAGTTTAAAGAAAGAAATCACAGTTTTACATTAATAGTATCCAAGAAGGGGTTTCAGAACCCCTTCTCTCTAGCAAACATTTTAAATCTCTAAAGGAACAAAAATATTTTATCACTAGATCTGTGGCCATGAACTTGGGGAGAAAAGTGGTTACTGAATAATGCTTCAGTGGATTCTGATAAGACAGATCATAAAATTAAGATTTACACTGGGAGAGACCAAAGGAAGAAAGGAAAATTAACTTAGTCAGAAATGAGAAATGAAAAGGCAAGGAAATGAAACTTAGAGAGGAAATACAAAACCACAGAATGAAGGAATGTTCCTTTGGATATTAGCATGGTGGTAACTGAGCTCCTAAGTGCTCTATCGATGAGCAGAGCCATCATTAATCTTTTGTGACAAGACACTTTGGAGTAACCAAATTGTGATAGTCCCAGGCCCTGAATATCCTGTATTATCCCCGTGATTGAAGATGACTTCTATATACAGTAATTGTTGTATCGTGTTTCTCCATTGCAGTAAATTTTAACAGAAACGGCTTTCAAAAGCTGTCTTAATAAAAGTGATTTAGGAAAAAAAAAAACTCCAGTTATTTCTTTTTCACAGTGTTCACTTAGATACATTTCATCTTGAACTTCATTTCAGAAGGGCAGTTATTATGTCACTTAAAGCTGAAGAACAGAGAGGTCTGTATCACTCTAGGTTTTCTAACACAACCCCTGAGTTGTATAATTAGCATGGTTTGCACATATTCCACAAATCTCCATTTATGACATCTAAACTCTTTGTGAGAGAGATTTTCAGGGAGAGGTTAAGATCAATGATAGACAAATCCAAATCTAAACTATTATCTCTTGGGTAGAAAAAAAGCAACAGAATTTATAACAAATGGGAAGACTTTCCTTAGCAGATGAAAGAGGAAGAAGGGTTTGCTGCTATTTGTTACAATCATTATAGAATTTTGCATAAAGATGAAAAGTGAAAAAATAAGACCAAAATCAGAACCCACACAATGTGTTACCTGCAGTAAAAGAAGAATCACATTGTTGGGCTGGGAGCTCTGGAATCACATCCTGTGTTTCATATCAATTGTGTTTCAACTAGTTCACTAAGTTGTGGAGGACCTCACTAAGTAGCTGAGTCTGGCCATGATCCTGCGATCCTTTTGTCTCAGCCTCCCAAGTACTGGGATGACAAACGTGCACCACTACGCCCGGCTTCTAATAGCATTTCAGTTTCAGAATTCTGGTCTCCAGAACTTCAAGACAATATATTTCTATTGTTTTAAGCTTCCCAGTTTGTGGTAATGAGCAACCCTAGAAAACCAATACAGAGTATTTGTTAGCAGTTTTATTGAATGACAATTCCCATACCTTATAATTCATCCACTCAATTCAGTGGTTTGGAGTATATTATGTTATTAAATATTTTTAATATTGCATTTTAGCAAATTTTAAATATACAATACAGTGTTATTTTTGTATCACAATATTGTGCAACCATCAACCTCTACCTTTTTTAAACATGTTTCATTACCCAAACAAAATCTCCATGCCTATTAAAAAAATAGTTCCCCATTTCTCCTCCTTTCAGCCCCTGGCAACCTTTAATCTATTTTCTGTAAAACAGAAACAGCTTTTTACTACTTACTCCTCCAACTGCTGCTACTTCTATAATACCAAGGTCATTTGGAGCTGTGATAGTACCTCCTCTGTTCCTAGTTTGAGGTGATTTCCACAAAATATAATTGTCAAACTGTGACCTAAAAATGAAAATGTCTGCCAATCTCCCATCTGTGTGCGATATGAGATCCAATCAGCTGATGTAGGCCTTGCAACTGTGCAGGCAAAGAGAGTCAACAGGCTCTGATAACAATTGCACGAGAAGGGCTGCCTTCCTGTCTGGTGCAAATTTCTATATCCTGACATATAGAAACATCCATGCTTTATCGGTGGATTTAACCTTTCTCTCCTCCTAGGCATAGCTTGTGGGTAATTTTGGTCTCCAGAAATTTTATCTATGATCCATAGACTCTGCTTCATTTTCAGGGTAGGATTTCTAGCCCACTTTCCTCTTTCTTCTTTTCTTTTTTGTACTGTGGATTGAACCTAGGGGCATTATACCTCTGAGCTACAGTCCCAGCCCTATTTTTTTTTATTTTGAAACAGGAGGATCTCTCTAAGTTGTTGAAGCTGGCCTTGAACCCACAATCCTCCTCAGCCTCCCAAATACTGGGATTACAGGTGTGTACCACCATGCCTGACTTCTAGTTCGCAGCATGGTTGAAGGCTTGTGTGTTATTTGCTTTATGTACAAATCCCAACTATCCGTGGAAGTATAGCAGGAGCTGAGACTGACAGCAGCCAACCTAGCACTAAGGACTTGGACTCCTCTCTAAAACAATCCTAATGTTTTCAATAGTTAGAAATCCTAACCATATTTCCTGCACACCTACTTCTGTGTTGCCCACAGGCACCTGTCAAGCTCCCATTCTGTCCCAGGTACTCTGCTTTGCCTGATGAAAAATAGAACCTTGCCCTCTGGGCACTGATATCCAAATGATAGGATTGGTGTGTGAGCATGCAAGCACCCCAGGATACAGTAGGTGCCATAACAGAGGAAAGTGGAGCCCACTTGCCAGAACAGTAACAATGCACCTCACCAAGTCTTGACAAAGCCAAGGAAAGAGCTCCAGATGAAGTGTTCTCTCAATGAGGTCTTGAAAGACAAGCAAGGTAAGATGTTAAGAAGTGTGGGTAGAAGAACTTGCTAGGCAGAAAAGGTAGCAAAAATAGCCTTATGGTCCTGAGGCAAGGGAAGCAGGTGGAATTCAGGGCACTAAAAAGAGTTCGGTACCACTAGGGCTTACTGAAAGTGAAAAATTATAGGAGACTAAACTTGGAGAGAGAGAAAGAGAGAATCATTGTGTGAAGGAGTCACTAAGTACACTATGGAGATATTTTGAGGACACACTGGGTATTTAAGAAAGGTTTGTGCAGAGAAGTAGTATAATCATATTTGTACCTTAGCTAGATCACTCTGGCTCCATATAGAGAAAAGTTTAAAGGGTAAAACTGGAGATAAGGAAACCAGCCAGGAGGCTGCTGCGATAATTCTGATAAAGGATAAGAGTATCTTAAGTAAGATAGCAGTGGTGGTATAGCTAGAAGACAGATGTAGGAGATAGAATTGCCTGGACCTGGTAATGTGAGAAGTGAAGAACAGAAAGGAGCTAAGGATACTCCACGATTTTAAGCACGGCGGCCCAGTGCCTGATGGTATTTTCATTCTGATGAAGAATTCAGAAGGAAGGGATGTGCTTTGGAAGAAAATGATAAGCTCAGTTTTGAACATGGCAAACTGGATGGATAATGCCTATGAAATATTTAAATGTTCTTAGATACCTAGGAGAAAATTAGTTTTCATTATGAACAGGAAATAGACATTTAGGATTTACCAGCAAAGAGGTGGTTGCAGAAGCCTTGGGAATACTGGAGAGGCCCAAAGTAGAGGAAATATAATGAAAGGAAACTAGGGATAAAGACAAAGCCTGGGAAGTATCAGTATTATTTATGGAACTGGAATTTGTTGGGGCATATAAAAAACTTAATAGGAGTAGGCAGAGGTAGTAAGAAAAACAAAAAAAAGAGCCTAAGTACATTAACCAAGAAAGGAGTCATAGGAAGAAAAAGAAGTCAATACCGCCATGATAATAGAAAATATGAACTAAGAATCATTATAAATAGATAACTATAGGCTTATATGGATGAGAATCAAGAAAATAAAGTTATCATACTGATCACTAACCAAGCAAGAGATCTGGGCTAGTCTAATGGTAAAAGGGTGTTAGCAGAAGACACATTTGGACATGTTTGAGATTACAGGTGATAAACCTTAAAGATAAGGGATGAAAGATGTCACAGAGTCAGTGAAAAGAGAGATGGTTAATTTAGTTAGGGATTGGTTGACCTCAGGATCTATGGAGTTTTCCAAGTAGAACATTAAGTGAAGGAAAGGATGTTTTCTCAGGAGAGAACTTAGGAAAAGAGGGATCTGATAGAGAATCACCACTTATTCCTGTGAATGCAGAGCTTGTGCAAATGAAAAGTGGAGGATTCTGGGAATGGCATCATATGAGGCATGCCTAGCAAAGCCCCATGGGGACAGAACTGGGAAAACTGTGTTGGCCAAACTAAGAGACCCAAAATCCACAGCATTGAACGCTACAGAAAGTCTTAATAACATGGGTTAGTTCTCCTGGGCTGACTCAAGGAAATCTAGCTCTTGTTCTCATTACTTAACACTGTGAAGTTAGAAAGAATAAATACGTGATATACACTCAGAATTTGGTATATCAAATTAGCATATCCTTTATAAACAAAATGTGCATGCATGTCAATATGAAGTGGATACAAGTGAGATCTCTGGTAGAATTTTAAGGCTTTAGTTGTGGTAAAGTTCACTGTCAGAGAATCATTCCTTTATGGCATGCTGAGGAAAAGCACCGGAGCAACCAATTTGAAGAGGGTGCAATATGAAATGTTAGGTGAAGTACAGATGGCGGGTCTCTGTTCCCTTGGATTTACACTCAGCATTTTGTTGAAGCGAGCCACATCATAGTTAGAGAGGATATTGAGATGGATATTTTAGTCAACTTTATATTTTATAAGTGCCATTTAATCCAGAAAAAAATATATATTTTAATGAAAATCTGCAACATATTCTAGCTGAATATTACTTCAAAATAGCCACCTGGAGGAAGTTGAAAATGTTTAAACAACTGGGAATGAGAAGAATTGGATACTGTAAACTGAGGAAAGAGAGCAGGGTTACATCCAAAAACTGGTCTCAAAAACATGGACATTTTAACCCACATTAGCAAGATACTCTACTAATTTATTAATAACCTAAATGTCAAGCTGAGGGTGTGGCTCAGTGGTACAGCACTCTTCTAATATGTGTGAGGTCCTGGGTTCAGTCCCCAGCACTACAGGAAGAGAGAGAGAGAGAGAATGAAACCTAAATGTCTTCAATTATATAATGATAGTATTAATGGATAAATACATTGACCATATGCATATATATATAGACTATGCTCTGCCATGCATAACAAATTTCCTTTATGCAGTTGCTAATTTGAATGTTTCCATACATACATTGATAGCTCTAATAAGACACATACTAAAACTAGGTTGATCATTAAGCATAAATCTTCTTGATGTACAATAATTGCAATGAGATTAAGGGAAAACTCAAAGTACTGGATCTACCCCCAATTTATAATAGCAGGTTTTATCAGTTCTACCACTACTCCCACATGTCTAGCCTGTTTTTAAACTGAAAGAGAATCTCACAATTATTTACAGTTCCAAAAGTCCTCACATTAAAATTCAGACAGACCGGAATTACTTGATGTCTAGGTCCAACAATCTCACAACCTATAATAAATCCACAAATGGAATTTACAAGCAACAAAAACAATGGCAGAACATTTTGTTCTTTTAAAGTTCGAGACCGATGGCCAGCATCATGGCCAGAAAAGTTGTAATTCAGCTCCAGACCATCATAAAATACTACTAATGGATTCAACAATAAAAAACAGAACCTCTCACCTCGAGAGTAAACTATAGGCGTTCTTTCTGCCACATTCTGATCTAATAGAGTAGCCACGACTTCACATTTATTAACATGCATATCATTGTTTTAATATACTACTTTATCTTTCCAGGAGAGTGCATAGAGTACAGCAAAAGCCATATTTTACAAGCCAGTTTTAAATGCCTTTTAATGATGATTCACAGTGTTCTAATACAGATTTCTCATTGATACCACCGTCCTGCAGGCAGGCATTAAAGCTGCAAATCTTTTTCTTGGGTGTTGCTACTGTCAGGCTCCAAATGTACTACAAACATAACTCAGAGGTCTGAGTTAAGAATCTCCCTTCGATGCCATAGGTATATGATGATTTCTAAAAACTTGAAGGAATACCAGTTATGTCAGAGACAAATTTAAGTGTCCTTGATTAGGAGACATGCCTGAGTGTTCCAGATGAAGAAGAGCAGGCAGACACTCCTTCAGTTCAGAGCCCCGCATCCCTCCCCCTCCACCTGGGCCCTGCAAAATAACCATGAGTTGAACATCTGTCTAGGTTTCTACAATTTGCAAATGGTTTGATTATTTAAGCCTTTTTTTCCCCTAGTAAGTGTTAATCAGCTTTCCTGCTGGTGGTCCTTAGGGTTGTTACCATGGAACTCATAAATGATTTTAAAGATGTAGCTGAGATAAAGGGGACACCTGTGGATGAGTTCTTTCCATTATCATTAGCATAAATCCTTACAGGCCCATTCCTGTAACATCGTGATAAACTGCTGGAAATAGAAACGGGTGATACAAAACATGGCAGGAAGGCTTAAATTGTTCCGGGTCTTTAGCATATTTTCACATTGGTATTAGGAATGTTAGAAATAATTTAATCATTGCCTGATTATAGCAATGTTAGGAGTAATGAAATCCTTGCCTTATTACATATGGACTCATTCAGAGCCTCATTATTTATTTGGCAAGCATTAAGCATCAAATCAATTTAGTCAGATACTTGAAAATGGGAAATTCAAGATGAAAGTTAAAATGAAGATTAAGAGGCAAAATTAAAACTATTTATTTCTGGCAGGCATCGAGCAATTTTCTTTGTAAGATACCTATCCCAAGGGCCTTTAAATGGGAAGAAGGGCATATAGAAGAATTTGCCCTGAAGAAAGGAACTTAAAATGAAGAAGAATTGGCACCGAATCCCCTACTTACATTTGCCTGGGTCAAATGACATAGGAAGAAGTGGGTGATAACTTTGATTTGTAGCTATGAAATATACTCTGTGCTTTTATGCAACTGATTATTATTGGAATGACTTCCATTTCCAGCTCAATAGACGCGGGAAGAAGGGAAGTACATGATGATCCCTTGGGAATTTGTAGTTTCATTTTGCATATGAAGATGTACTGGCATTAGTCGGAGGCAATAAATGGACTGAGTGGTATTTTGGTTTTGAACGTAGAGTAGTGGCTACATATTTTCACATTGCAACCCAAGTAGGAAAGTATCCCACCCACGCTAAATTGAGCCAGTAGATAATGCCATTGTAAGCAACTATCTGGCTGTTCTTGCAAAGAAATTTTCTAATGCATTGATCTGTGACCATAATTACTGGATTGGGCCACAGGAAGCTGATCAAGCTCATTGCATAATGGGGGATAATTGCCGATAAAATCATAAGGAAGCTTAAGGAAAAATAACTTCTTACTTTTGAGCATAGAGGTGATTAGGAAAAGAGCCAAGTCTATTGCAAGGGAGTGTTTGGATTTGTTATCCTGGCTTTTAAATTCCAAATAGCAATACCCATCCCACCATAGAGAACCAAGAGTAGACGAAGAAGAAGCTGGACTTAATTCTAGTCTTTCTGGGCAAGGTGAGAAGATAAACATTTAGCCTGAATGTTGCAAGCAAATCTTCTGTAATGTCTCACTGACTGAGCATATTATTCATTATAGGAAGCAAGATCCATGTTTATTAACAAAAGAGACACCGTTTAGCCCAAGAACAGAAGTAATATGAGACCAAAAAGAAATGAGACCAAGAAATAAAATTAAAAAGAAAAAAGTAGAAAACAGCCATTCCTATTGGGCCAGGCACTGGGTTAGATGCATCATATGTAACCCTCGATGTGATCCTGCTTAATAATCTTTGGGCTGAGGAAGAACAAGTTTAATAGATAAAGAAACAGATTAGGTCGATTTTGTTACTGTTCCCGGTCATATTTGTTGAACATGATTGGCCTGGATTTAGAGCCAGCTGTCTGCTTCTAAAGCATATGCTTAAGAATTGAATTTAAGAATTTAAAAACTGCATCACTGGTTTCCCACTAGGTTACCAACAACTACCTCCCCCCAGATATCACCCAACTGTACTGATCCATTCTGGCTTTCTTTGTGTTTCTGTCAGCCAGCTGGAGAGGCTGATGGAGAAGACCTGAGGTCAAACTGCTTCTGTGAAGTGACCCCAAATTCAATAAACAGTCATTTAATCTGCTGAAGTGGTGAAAGTGACTTTAGTCACAGTTAGAAGTGGATCAATTTATCCCCACTGGAATTTGTTTTTAATGCTTAGATTTTACTAGTCAGCTCACTAAAGAATCAAGAGGAGGCTAAGAGGAGGAAACCCTTTAAAAACCATCTTCTTTTTCATTTGTGTTTGTTTGGAGATCTTTTGTGAAAATGGGCAATATTAATAAAAAGGGAGGAACTGAGATGCTCCTTTGCTTCTTAGTTACCTTTGGGAAATGCTGTCAGCTATTGCCAGTCACTGTGCTATTTTCGAGGGAAAAAATGTTGATTTTCTAAGCAATGCATTACTACTGGGTTGTACTATTGTCTTTATCAGGTTTAGCTCTGCTTATATCTGGCTAATAACATAGTCCTGTAAAATACAATCAAACATACATGACAGGGTATTAGAAATGCTCTTTACAGAAGTCAACTCATATTCTCAATGTTTCTGTGAATAATGCTTTCATTTAAAAATGTACAGTTCCTTTAAAGAAATTTTGACTCCCTAGTATTTCCAGAACTCACAATTGTCCGTGTGATTAAGTAGGCCTGCTGCTCTGATAAAGATCGGTTGCCCTATGCAGTCATTATAACTAAGTCAATTTTGTGACTCTTTGCAAATAAAAAATGTGCCATTTTTAATGCCACTGGGTCCTTGTAAGAAACGAAAGGAAATACTCTTGTGAACATACTGGAGAAGAAAAACTGAAATGTGGAGCTTCTCCAAATATTATATCCAAGGGATATCTATAGGAGTTAGTATTATAAAATGAAGAGATTAAAATGAGTGTCAAGGACCATGAACAAGAGGCCCCAGTGAAGACTTTAAAAAGGCTCCATGTGAAGTACAAACAAATACTTAGGTTTGACTTATAAAAACTGGGAAGATATGTGAGAAATTTTACAATCTTTGGATATTATCCAATATATATTAAGAACTGTTAAAGAACTGAGTGCATGTGAAGTCAAAGTAGCAAAGGAAGAGAGGATGTACTGATTCAATAAAGTAACTGACTACTTGAAGAATGCTCAAGAAAGAGAAAACAAGGGTGAGGAGCTCACACTGAGGTAGACACAAAGAAAATTACAAGTCCATAAAATATGTGTGTGGGATAAGCTTCAACAGCAGAATGAAGAAAAGTATGGCAGACACTCTATCCATCACCAAGTATTTAAGAACAAATAAGAAAGCTTCACATTTCCATTTTTTTTTAAATTGCTTTCTTACCTGAATCACTTATTCTCTCCCCGGTTTGAAACAAATTTACTAGATTATCTTGTTAACAAACATGAAAATGGTTAAGGTAGAACTTTCATTTCCTGTTTGGCGAGTGGAGGACGGGATTCTTAGTAGACAAATGGGTTGCATTCCCTGCCATGGGAATAGGTTCCCTGTGCCTCACCACCTCGCTCCATCCACTCAGCTGTTAAGTGACACAACATGCTACAACTACAGAACAAATCATATATATGTATATGCATACATACGTACATATGTACATCATTGATTTCTCACTATAAATGCTTCTACTTCTGGGTTACCCGTGCTATGGAGCAGAAACATGAAAAGATAAGGATAGTAGTGACAATGTATATCAAAATACCCTATCTATCTGTAGGATTATTTTCCAACGTTACGTCAACACCAGCTTCCATGTGCCATATCATTTCCATATCTACGTAGCCTCATCGAGGATATATAAAAGTAAGCCCTTTGCACCTCCCTGGTTATATACATTGGTAAAGGGGACTGTTCCACCTAGTACATTCTACCAATGCAAAGCATGATACATGTCTCATATCCTGATATGTCTCCTCTCTGGACCCCATTGACTTCTCTAGTAAGTAACCATCCCATTTTTCTATTCCCCTCTACAGAAAACCTTCCTAAACTCCTTGTCTCCGCTTCCTTTTGCATTCTTATTTCTTATTTTTCTACTTCACAATTGTGAAATGAAACACACACACATGAAAGTACATGGATTATGAAAGTAAAGCTTAAATAATTGCTGTAAGCATGTAAACATTCCTGAAAACACCACCTAAGTTAAGAAATAAAATATCCCTCAAAGACCAGAATCCTCTATATGATTTTTTTAAAATTTATGACATTTATTAGTACATTGTAGTTATACATTTTGGTAAGTGTCAGGGTATCAGAAGCATTCATGCACACATTGCTCATTTTTTATTTATTGCTTTCCCACTTGTGGATAATCAGTACCTTGATTTAATGCTTTTATTTATTTTGTATGTGTATGTGTGTGGTGTTGAGTACTGAACCCAGGGGCATTCTACTTTTGATCTACACAACCCTCAACCCTATTTTATTTTTTATTTTGAAACAGGGTCTCACTAAGTTGCAGAGGGCCTCCCTAAGTTGCTGAGGCTGGCTGCAAACCTATGATCCTCCTGTCTTAGCCTCCCAAGTACTGGATTACAAGCTTGTACTACCATTCCTGGCTTGATTTAATGTTCTTTATCTCCTTTTATTGTAAAAGGTAGTTTATATAATTATGCTTCATAATTTAATATATTTTAAATTTTCCTTTTTAATTTTTAAAGTTTTTCCTAGTTTTATATGTTAAAATATATTGATGCTCAAAATATATGATGCTAATTAGGTTTTTGAGATTTAACCAACAGTGTTTTAGGTAACATTCATTTCTGTAGGTTCTTTCATTTCTGTGGCTATTTGATCTTTTTAACATATCACAATTTATAGAGTGTGTTGACCATAGGTAAATATTTGGGTTACTTACCAGGCTTGGGCAACATAAATAACATTACGTTAGTTTTTCAAAGTGCCACTCTACTCTCCTTCAAATAGTATGTGACAGTTTCTGTTACTCCACATTCTCACACCTGATACTATTCAATTTTCTTATTTTTAACCAATCTGGTAGGTATGTGGTAGTATTACAGTGTATACATGTGCACATTTTGTGTATATGTACATTTATGCATGTAAATGTATAAATGTATTATGTATATATACTTTTATGTATGTAGATGTACATTATATATAAATAGTTTAATATATATTCTGTATATATGTACATATATACATTTTATGTACATATATTTGAGTATATATGCATATATTTCTGTGTATGTATGTAGAGCCAAAACATTTTGAACAGTGATTTGATAAATTACTTTTAATTATTACATGGGTTTGCCTAACAATGTATTTAAATGTATATATATATATATATATATATATACTTATGTATACTTTTCATATTTATATTTATATATATGTATTTATATACATTTTATATGTTTTTTAACTAATCAGGATTCAAATGAAGTCTACATATTGAACTTGGTGGATTTATTTGGAATATCATTATTGATAACTTAATAAACTTTTTATTTTAGAACAGCTTCTCTTTTATTGGCTATTTGCAAAGATATCACAGAATTCTGTTTCCTTGCCCTGTTTTTACTGTTGTTAACACCTTTCATTAATATGGTACATTTATCATAACTGATAAATTCTGATACACTATTATTTTCTAAGTTCATGCTTTACTTAGATTTCCTTAGTTTTTACTTAATGACATTTTTCTTTCCCAGAATCTCATCTAGGATACCACACTATTGCTATTATTATCACTATTTTCCACATTACTGTTTATACTTTTAGTGGTGCATTGTAATTATACATCATATTGATATTCAAAGTGAACCATATATACATGCACACATCACGTGGTGTATTTCCCCCCATATCCCACCCTGTTCCTCCTTCTTCCCTCCCCATATATGTGAGTAAGATCGGTAGTGACACCTTCATGTATGGACATAACCTATTTTGAACTGTTTTCTTCCTTAAGCCTTGTTTCCCCTCCACACCTCTCTACCCCAACTTCCTTCTGCTGTGCTACTGGCCTCTCTCCTCATTTAACTAAAGTCTCTTTTGTTTCCTATTTTCTCTCTAGTTTCTATATATGAAAGAAAACATACAACCCTTGACTTTGAGACTGGCTGATCTCACTTAACCAGTTCTCTAGTTCCATCCATTTTCCTGCAAATTATGTAACTTTTTTCTTTATGGTTGAATAAAATTCTATTATGTGTATATATCACATTTTCTTTATCCATTTATCTGTTGGCAGAGACCTAGCTGCTTCCATAATGTGGCTGTTGTGAATTCTACTGCTATAAACATGGGTATGCATGTATCAGTATAGTATTCTAACTCTAATTCTTTTGGAAAGATACAGAGGAGTGGTCTAGCTGAGTCATATGGTGGTTCCATTCCTAGTCTTCTGAAGAAACTCCCTACTGATTTCCATAGTGGTTGTACTAATTTATAATCTCCCAACAGTGTATAAGAGTTCCTCTTTCCCCATACCCTCACCAACATTTATTATTGTTTGTATCTTGATGACTGTCATTCTAATTGGAGTTAGATGGAATTTCAGGGTGGTTTTGATTTGCATTTCCCTGACTGCTAATGATGTTGCCACATTTTTCTTTTTTCTTTCTTTTTTTTTTTTTTGGCAGTACCGGGGATTGAACCCAGGGGCATTCTACCTCCGGGCCACACCCCCAGCCCTATTTTTTATTCTTTATTTTGAAACAGTGTCTCACTAAATTGCAGAGGGCCTCACTAAGTAGCTGAGGCTAGCTGTGAACCTGTGATCCTCCGGTCTCAGCCTCCCAAGTACTGGGATTACAAGCATGCACCACCATGGCCGATGTTGCCACCACATTATTAATCATCACGTTTCCTTAGGATTCTCTAGACTGACACTTTGTCAGAACTTTCATGTTTTGGGTATTCTGAACAATTTTGATAAGTACTGGTCAGGTATTTTGTAGAACATTCATTGAGTTTGGATTTGTTTTTCTCATAGTTAGACAGGAATACAGGTTTTTGAGAGACAGACTGCAGAGATAAAGCATCATGCCCATGCACTGCAACACAAGCACACACTATTAACATGACTGAGCACTGTTGACGTTAACCTTGGTCGCCCCACTGAGGTAGGATTTGTCAGGGTTTTCCACCATAAAGTTACTCTCTTTTCCCTCTTTCTACATTGTATTTCTTTGAAAAAAAATCACTGTATGCATTCCACCCTTTAAGGGTGGGGAGTTATATTCCACCTCCTTGAGGGCAGGGTATCTACATTATTTGGTATTCTTCCATGTGGGAAAGTTGCCTGCTCTACTCCATTTACTTATTTATTCAATCATTTAGTTATTTCAATATGTACTCATGGAATTTATTTTATACTTTGGATTATAATCCAATACAGTTTTACTTATTCATTTTCTGCTCAAATTATTTCAGCTTTGGTCACAGAGAGATCTTTAAGTTGGTTCCTGTATCCCTTTGGACAGGCCTCCATCATTGTTTGTTTTGAGTACTTCCTACTTACTGATATCATAGGATTATCTATGCTCATCTTGAATACTACTCCACTGGTCCTAAAATCAGCCATTTCACCAAAGACCCCTGGTTCCTTTTATTAGAGAATAGTATTATAGATTAAGAGCTGGCACATACACAAAGTTCAGTTTAGCCTTTTTCCCAGTCACTTCCCACACCCAACAGTCAGTAACCTGTATTTCACTATCTGTCATACATTTATATATTTCTTCAAGTATATACATATGTAGTTGATACAGAGTGTTAATCCATACCTCCAGAGCAACTTTACCAACAAGAGTACATTTGCTATGTATAATTCCCTGTTAATAGTTTTCCAGTCTCCACTCATTTACAGAGTTTTTAGTTCATCATATTTTTACTCTACCCTCTTCAATGAAGTTATATATAAAGGTTAATTTTGTGCCAACTTGGTTGGACTACTAGGTGCCCAGACATTTGGTCCAACATTATTCTGGGTATGTCTGCAAGGATGTTTTGGTTGGATTAACATTTTAATTGGTAGAGTGAGTAGGGCCAGTTGCCCTCCATAATGTGCATGAGCTTCATTTAATCAGTTGAAGGTCTGAGGGGCACAAAATAATGAACCCTCCCACAAAGAAGAGAGAATTCCTCCACTATATTGCCTTTAAATGGGTACATTGATTTTTTTTCTGCCTTTGAAGTCAAGCTGAAGCATGATCAGCTTTTCTGAGTCTCAATTCTCCAGCTTTCAGCCTGGAGCTACACCAATTGCTATCCTGGTCATTCTCTCATCTACCCACCAAGCATAGCTTGGAACTTCGCCTCCATAATCATGTGAGCCAATTTCTTATAAAAAATCTATTTGTTATATGTACATCCTATTGTTTCTGTTCTTTAGGAGAACCTTAACCAATATATTATGTTATAAATTTGTAATTTTTTTGTCATTATCTGCATTCTGTCTCGGATCCTAACATGCTAATCTTCTAATTAATTTTAATTTGCATACATTAAGTTTTCTTCTTTGTGCTGTAAAATTCTATGGGTTTTGACAAATATATAGTATTATTTACCCACATATCATATAGAATATAGAATATAGTAACATGTGGAATAGTACCATGACCTTAATTATCTCCTATACTTAGTTTATTTAAGTTTACTCTTTCCCTAAATACTTGGAAACTATTTATCTGTCATCTTTTCTATAGCCTTGCCATTTACACAGTCATATAAATGGAATTGAATAATTTGTAAACTTTTCAGAGACTATTTTCTTCCTTTAAAAACTCTTACTTAAGCAGGGCGTGGTGGCGCACGCTTGTAATCCCAGTACTTTGGGAGGCGGAGACCGGAGGATCCGGGTTTGTGGCCAGCCTCAGCTCTCTCGCTCTCTCTCTCCCTGTCTGTCTGTCTGTCTCTCTCTCTCTCTCTCTCTCTCTCTCTTTCTCTCTCTCTCTC